>PVIU01003369.1:0-147134 GCA_004026605.1 Ondatra zibethicus | reverse complement strand
CAATCGTTATACTTTATGAAAAGTCTGTGTGCAGGACATATTTTAGGGCACCCTTAAAATACTTTTCCCAAAGGAACTAAATTTCAAGCGACAACATCTTCAAACCAGTCTAAAAAGTCTTATGTTACCTAATAATTCTTTGTCATTGTTTTGAGGCAGGGTTTCTCTGTGTAGCCCTGACTGTCCTACATCTGGACCAGGCTGGCCTCTAACTCACAGAGATCCACCTGCCTCTGCCTCCTGTGTGCTGAAATTAAATTCGTGCCACCAGGCCCAGCCCCTGATAATTCCTTTGTAGCTCTCTTAACAAAAGAATTAAGTCACGCTCGTGTACATGTGTGTGTGTGTAGTTGTGTATGCATATGTGAGTGTATCTTTGATGATAAAGATGTAATGCAATGTTTTTCTGTCTTTTCCACATGTGGGAATTTCTATCAATATGTTGAAACAAATGAAATTTCCCTTTGGGGTCCTCCTACTTCCTATCTACACTCTGATGTTGCAGCATGATCTCACTAGCCATCCAGGATCTAGCCTTTTCAATGCCTGGCCTTAGACTCTCATTCCCCTGTCCCACAGAATTCTCCACCAAGGACTACCTGTAACATTCTGTCCTGTCTCTTTAAGAGACAAGCCATGCCCTGAGAGTTGGCGCAGAGGTTAAGGGCACTTACAGCTCTTGCCGAGGACCCGGGTTTGGATCCCAGCACCCGCACAGAAGTTCACAACTGCCTGAACCTCCAATTCTAAGGATCCCGTGTTCTCTTCTAACTGTCATGGGCTTCTGCATGCATGTGGTATGCATATAAATACACAAAACATTTTAAGAAAACAGGCTCAGTACACTTCAAATTCCAACCCACTCACATGTGGCTTTTCCTGGGGAGACATAAACAAATGTCTATTCACCCTAAATAGGTCATGAATAACAGACCCAAGAGACAATTCACCCAAATCTAGCTTAGTGAACCAATGAATTTACTGAGTTTACTGCCAGGAACATGGTTGAGGAGTTACTCATGGGAGCAGAGGTGACTTCAGGGTAGCTGAAAGCTGGAAAGTCCCATACCAGCCTCAACAGCTGAAGACAGTGTTCCTTCTTCGGTTATCCTCCTACCTTCTCCATACTCTACCACCTCCAAAGATGGCAAACAGCCAGGGCAGAACTTTACTGAGCCAGGGTGAAGAGTGGGGTAAGGCCCAGGAAGGAGGGAGTGGGTGGGCTCTCAGAGGAAGGTCTAATGACCCTTCTGTGAGGGAATATCAACAGGCCTGATCTTGTGAGGTTTCACAGTGATCTGCGTAAGACGGTGATGGGTAGGCGATGTTGCCAGTGCCCCACAGCTTGAAGAAGTTGATATGGGCTGGGAAACATTGTTCAACATCCATAAGCCTCCATTTCCTCATTTCTAGAACAGGGAGAAACGTAGACTGTAATAAACAGAAAGCCTTGTTTAAACTGGCTTAAGTGACAAAAGGATGTGTTAACTCAGAGGAACGGAAACCTGCTCCGGGACAGTGTGTCTAAACTCTGGCTTGTGGTCACGTCCCCACCCAACTGGCCTGCTATTCTCTCCCTCTCAAACTTACTTTATTTGTGTGTGTGTGTGTGTGTGTGTGTGTGTGTGTGTGTGTGTGTAAGTGCAGAAACCCACAGAGGCCAGAAGAATCAGATGCCCCTGGATCTGGAGTTAAGGATAGTTGTAAGCCACCAGGAGGATGCTAGGAACTGAACTTGGGTCCTCAACAAAAGCAGTACACATTCTTAACCACTGAGCCAGGTCTCCAGCCCTGGTTACTAATCCTGATTCTCCTGACCCATGCTGTCCCCTGAGCAGGCTTCAACTCCAGGCATGTTGCAAGTCAGCAGCTCCGAAACAATCTCCTACTTCTCATATTTCTCTTGGAGATGATGGAACACCACAGACCTCTGGAGCATGTCTCCTCTTTAGCTAAAATTGGGTCTGGTGCCCATTCCTGAAAAATGCTGAACGGGAATGGGGAGACAAATCAGGTCCACCCTGGAGCAGAGTGTTGGGGGGCAGTGGGAAGTGAGAAGAGGGAGTGAGTGGGACTCTGGAGAAAGGAGCAAGGCATCCTTGGTGCTGGGCTAGGGCTGCTCACGGGTGTAGGATGGCTCAATGAGAATGGCATGCCCAGTGCACTTGGACAACCAACTCATCGACATCACTGCAATACAAGGACAATTCAGGAGACTTTTGGGGCTCAGTGGGGATCAAAATACCTACTGTGTTCCCTTCAGCTCCAGCCAGAACACCGCACTGGACACTTTTCCCAAGGACGACCCATTTCTTAATAGACCTGCAGTCGACTGTCAAAATAAATCATTGGGCGGTGGCTGTCAGTCCCTCAGGAGGGACATCTCAGTGAAAGATACTGGGTATTCAATACCCTGGTATTGAAGACCTGAACTTTAAGAAATCAAAAGATTTCTTAAAGGACCACCTGAGTCCTTTATGCAGCATCTGTACCTTTCTTCTTCCATGATCCTCCTTCTGGAACTATCTAGACCATGCTCCTCAGACCATTATTCCCATTAGTTCTTCCTCCAGTGACTGTCTGACCTGGGACACTGATCCCAGCTACAGCTGTAGTGACTTTTATCCACTATGACAATGGGAGATTCAACTACCTTAGAAATGTAAGCTCCAGTCCCCCTGGGAACATCCTTTGAGACAGATCTAGGGGTAAACCATGGGAGGAGCCTGGAGGACTGGTGGGGCTGGCATTACTTTGGGTCTATGTTAGTTCTAAATGCAGTTCGCTGATCTCAGAGAGTGGTCTCTGACTCTTTCTGGAAGATAACACCAAGCCCTTCTTTCTGTTGTTTTGCTAACCCATTTGGCATCTTTACCTTAGTGCTCACTCTCTATTTGGCCCTTGAGATCGCTGACCCAGTTTTACAATGTTTATTCTGGCTCCGACTTTGCATTCCTTGGGGACCTGACTTTCAGTATGTGCCTGTCTGTGCATTGCCCAACTCCCAACAATTAATGCCTCACTTCTCGGCCCCACCCAAGCCACAGTCTGAGTATGCACCTGGGCTAGGGCCCAGAGATGATCCTAGAATCCACAGACACATCTCCCTTCCCTCTACCGTGGGAAAACCGCTGTTCCTCCTGAGCTCCGAGGAGGAGGCAGGCAATCAGATTAAACTGATTCTAGGTCATACGGGAATGACTAGAACCCACTCTGTGCTCAAGGGTGCATCTTAAATACATCTCTGGCTTTTTAGACGTCAGTGCGTATAACGAAGTGCAGTGTTTAAAAATGCCATGAATTGATCCCTTCCAAGAGAAGGACTCTTCCCCACCCCAGTCTCAGCTGGGCCTTTGTGGATGTCCCTGTCCTTACTTCGGAATTCATGAACTTCCAAAAATGTTTAGAAATTTCAAATGGTTTCGGGTGCGTGGGGGGGGGGGTGGCTCACACATGGGCATTCAGAGGCCTGACTGAATGGCATGTTTTGGTCGTGAGCAACATATTTAATTTACTTTAACCAATACTGGATCTTTACTGTGTCTCTAAGTAAGCTGTTGCAAAGGGCATGAGTGCACAAGCCTTTGCTTTCAATTCTGTCTTGAACATTCACTTGGATAATTACTTTTGCGTTTGCCGCTTCACTCAGTGGAACTCCACAGGATGAAAGATGTGGGGGAGGGGATTAGACTTAATAAAGGGAGAATTATCTCTTTCTCCTCTGTTTTCAACGCCAGGGACCAAACACGGGGCTTTAGTGCACGCAAGGCAACCGCTTACCTCTTGCTTTTATCACCAGCCTTAAGTGAAATTTTAAGATGGGGTCTGTCTAGTGCTCTGTATTTGGAAAGGCATCGATTGAGATTCTGTTCTTCCTTATAACCTATTGTATTGAAAAGTCAGAGATTGCAGATAAGCAAAACCTGCCTCTAGGGTGGGCCTGTCCTGCAGTTATTTAGCAATACAATGAAAGGATTAAAGTCAGCAGACTGGTGGCTAGGGGCTCTTCCCAGGTGAGGTCTGGTTAAATCCACCAACCACAGGCAGATCCCTGAGTCACCTAAGCACACGAATGTGTGACTTTATAGACTCTAAGGATGTAGAAATATCTAGACTAAGCATTTATTGTGTATCTCACCAAGCCCCGTGTGAAGAAAACCTTCCCTACTGCTAAGTCCAAGCCTTTGAACTCACCTGCGCAGACAGTCCTCATAAGTGCCAGGTTATTTTTATAAGGCTGGAAAAGAAAACGTTTGCATAAGCTTATAAAACTCCTTTTAACGCACGTCTTTGGGATCGTAGTAACATGCACGCCTATAAGGAGACCATGGGAAGTCAGCAAAGAACACAAACGCACTCTGGGATCTCACATGATATGCCCCACGCAAGAACACGCCCAGCACCTGCATCTGCGTGGAACTGTGTTCTGTTGAGTCGGCTTATGCATAAACCGGGAGGTCTGTCTCAAAGTCAAGTTGATAGTTAATTGACAAGGTTTTCAGTTGGAATGCCTTGGGGTTAGAGAGTGTGCACAGTCTCAAGGCCAGATGCTCCCACAAAGTGATAATAATTTCATGATTATTTGAAAAAACTGGCATAGCTTCCGAAACATTCATCTATATACATGGCAAGACCAGAAAATATGTCTGCTGATATTCAAAATGAAAACAAAAGAAACAAACAAAATGCTTGCAGCTAGAAGAAAACCAGGAAAAATTGCAGCATTTCTAAAACTGAGTATTTCTCAGACGCTAATGTACTCTCTTTCCTCTGAGCCACTGACAACAGTTAGGCAAATGCTTGGCCATTTCTGTGCTCTGCTTCAGAAGCATAGCCAGAGAGGAGCCAAAAGACTGAGAAATTTAAAATTACTATAAAACTTCCCTCGCTTTTCCTAATTAAAGAGCCGGCTAGTCTGATTCACGGAAGGGCTAAATGAGAGAACGCCTCATAAGAAAGACAATTTATGGCAACCCCTGACAGGAGAAGGAGAATCAAATTAAAAGATTGAGTTTTTTTTTTTTAAAATACCAGTAAAGACAGAACTCTTGTAAATCATTCATTACTGCACACAAAGGACACACTAGACTGGTTTCTTGTAGTCTAGTGGGAAAATCACATTCAAGTCAATATTTATGCCCCTAAACATGCCCCTTCTTTAATGATCACTGTCCAGCTGTGTTGTCTGTCCGGAGGGACAAAAAGCCTAAATCAAGAATCCAAACTAATGAATTACGTTGGTTGTTCCACTATTGGGCCAGTGAGAGTTAACACTGTTGGCTTTGCCAATAACACGGCTGGTAGAGTTCTGCGTTTAGGGAGATACAACTTTTAATATTTTCAGAAAAAAACAATTGAGTGTGTGACAAAAATGCACATTTCCAATGTGGCCACCAGAGGTCTACTGGCACTACAGAAGTGGCAGGCTGCAGCCGGAAATGTGGGCGCAGACCTGTGCATGCGCACTCTGCCTGGTAAGAGCCGCAGATTCTCCAGCCCTCGCCAGGCATGCTGACTCAGAGATTTTCTGTAACCCCCCACAGGTGACTCACATTTGGGAGGAAGAGTGAGAACGACTGTTGCAAGGGCTGAAAAGGAAATTTGGTATGTTCTACGTGTGAGGGAGATTAAGATATTTAAAAGTTAAAGCAAAGGCTGGACATGGAGGCACATGCCTTCAATTCCAGCACTCAGGAGACAGAGGCAAGTGAATTTCTTAGTTCAAAGCCAACCTGGTCTACTAGTGAGTTCCTGGGCAGCCAGGGCTTCACAATGGCACCTTTCTCTGTCTCTCTCTCTTTGTCTGTCTGTCTGTCTGACTGTCTCTCTCTCTCTCTCTCTCTCTTTGTCTGTCTGTCTGTCTCTCTCTCTCTCTCCCTCTCCCCTCTTCCTCCCCCCTCTCTGTGTCACACTTATTCAGAGGAAGATGTCATCCACTTCCAAACTCAGTCTCCCTCCTCCACACACACTTAAAACATTTTCCCTAACAGTGTTACAACTCAGATGCTACTTTCTTCTCAAAACCACCCTACCTGGACCTGATGTCACAAGCCTGTGACACCACAGCTCTAGATATAGAGGCAGGAGGATCACAAGTTCAAGGCCTACCTGGGCTACGGAGTGAACTCCTATCTCAAACAAGACTGTCTCAAAATAAAAGGTTAAAATGGGTTTGGGGATACAGGTCAGTAGTAATTAAAAGTAAATTGTTATTTACTCGGCTTACATAAAGCCATAATTTCAACCTCCAGCACAAAAACAGTTTAAAACAAGAAGAAAAACACTACTCTGAAGTGTCCCTTGTATGGTACAATCTAAGTCCATAAATGAGCAAAGCTGTATTTTTAATTTATTATTTGGCTTCCAGATACTTGGAAAGGGAAGAAGCCTTACATACCACCCAATGCTAGTCTACATTTTCTTATTTTACAGAAGAAACACATGACCAGGGATTGGCGTGGGATTCCACACTCAATATGAGATAGTTGTCTCTTACTAGAACCCAAACCTCCTGAGGGGGTCACTGAGGCTGTGGGTTCCCATTCTGTTAATCAAGATGTTCAGAGCCCTGAGATTCAGGGGTTCTTTCACCCCAAGTCTGTTGGGATCCTCTGAAAGACATTCCTGACTGTTTTTTATTCAGCGACAGGATTTCCTGTTGCCATGTTTCTCTGTGTCTTGCCAACTCTCTTTATAAAGAACATATTATTATCCAGTTACTAAGGTTCAGATTTCAATTTTTTTTCATTTGGTTCCTCCTCTCTCTCTCTCTCTTTAAGACGGTGTCTCACTACATAGACCTGGCTGGCTTGGAACTCACCATGTAGATCAGGCTGGCCCCACACTCACTTCTACTTCTCCCTTGGTCCCCCCACAACCACAGGTGACACAGGCAGACCCACTCCTTACCTTTTCCTCCAGGACAAGGTCTTTCTTAATTCAAACTAAGCTTGTCACCCAGGAGTAACAGCCTTGTGACAAGGTTCTCAGGTGGGGTTCTAGGTTCAGTCTCAGCAAGATATACATAAGGAAGTTTAGATCTTGTCTATGTTATTACTGGAAATGTATCTGGTTGGTTATTTGTGTGCACACAAAACTTGTTGGTTTGCCCAAGAAAATCTTTTATGAGCCTCTGTGATGGTTTGAATGAAAATGACCCTCCATAGGCTCATAGAGAGTGGCACTATTAGGAGGTGTGGCCTTGTTGGAGTAGGTGTGGTCTTGTTAGAGGAAGTTTGTCACTGGGGGTGGGCTTTGAGGTTTCAGATGTTCAAGCCAGGCCCAGTGTTGCTCTCTGTTCCTGCTGCCTGAGGATCTGGATGTAGAACTCTCAGCTACTTCTCCAGCACCATGCCTGCCTGCATGCTGCCAGCCCCCAATAAATGTTGCCCTTTAAAGGCTGGAGAGATGGCTCCGTGGTTAAGAGCATTGGCTGCTCTTCCAAAGGACCTGGACCTGGATTCAATTCTCAGCACTCACATGGTATCTCATAACTGTCTGTAACTCCAGTTCTAGGGGGATCCTACATCCTCACACAGACAAACATGCAGGCAAAAACAAACCAACAACAACAACAAAAAAAAAACCACCAGTGCACATAAAAAAAATAATGTTTTCCTTTATAAGAGTTGTCATGGTCATAGTGTCTCTTCACAGCAGTAGAAACAGCTAAACAGCTCAAGGGGGTGATAAGGGTGGGAGCATTGGAATGGTGGAAGTTGAGAGGTCAGCGTCAGGCTTAATGATTGTAAAGAGCCACAGACAAAAAGCAGAAAGCCTTGGCCAGTAGAGTATCAAGGAGGCCTCAGACTCAGAGCAAGGGTCTCAGACATCCTAGATCTGGAAGCTGTAGTACTTACCGCGGTCAGGGCTTGAGAAATCCCAATGCCTAGATCTAATGCCCACTGAGGCCAAAGGCTGGTCATGCGCCTCTCTAGGCCCACCCCACATGGGAAATGGAACACTTGAAACCTAAGGATCCTTGGCTGAGTTTTACTCAGCAGCATTTTGCAGATCCAGCTGGCTTCCTGCCCTCCCGTCATGCACCTTCTATAATTAATAATCAACTGTTGGAAATTAAGGAAAAGACATTCAGGAATTAAATCATCTCAGAGCAATGGAATCTGTGTGTGTAGCTTATGGTTTCCCCGCTGGTGTGCTAAGTGTGTATCAGTACACTCTCCTGAAACCTCGGAAAGTGTTCTCAGTTCCCCGCCAATCTTCAGAGCTGCTGGGGGCTAATTTCTTACCCCAGGCATTTCTGGTAGGACAGAAAGGTGGGAAACTGTTGAGTAACTTCTCTACTTCTCGTTTTCTAGTACTGGAGTTCATGGAAGATAATATTCTCAGGGCGGGAAGTGGTTGGCTTCTGTTCTCTCTGTGCCTGTCTGTCTTTCCCTCTGTCTGTCTCCCTTTCTGTGGGAAGATCATGCAGTCCATTGACCTGGGAACCCGCATCCAGTCTTCAGTAGGGAGACTATCGAAACTGGACACGAAGGATCCTTGGCAAAGGCAGGGGTGGCTGATTTTTTTCCTGGGCTTGTGTTTCAGAGAAAGGATGCAACCAGTTGCAATGATTTTACAGAATTTTCTGCTCATCCCATCAGGAGGGGAATCATAAGTCACTGAGGCTTTGTGTTAAAAAGAAATAGTTCTTTTTAAATAGTTTCTTCTACACACAGATGTAGGTTTACGAGTGCATGTCCCCCCTTCCCCCAGGTATCTGTGACCGGACAGCACTGTCCGCTCTCAGGCTGGCTGCACACGTACGAGCCCCACTTCCACAGGAAGCTGTGGGAGTTTTGAGGCAGAGATACCTGCAAACCACAGTGATTCCACCCACTGTTGAGCAACCCTGGGTGCAGATAGTTACCCAGTATACACAGCTGAAAGGAATTGTTTTTCAAATAAATACATATCAGATATTGTTTAAAGGACTGGGGGTAAGACACCTGAGAAAGTGCTGAGTGTCCCCAAATCAAATTGCTCTCGAGATTTATGTTTTGAGTTTTTAAATCAATTCAAAGTTACCTGGAATAATTTGAATCTCAAATTTGGCAATTTCCTTGAATTCAATCATTCATTCATTCTTTCTTTCCTTTATTTATTTATTATCTATTTATTTATTATTTGTTATTTTTAGGATAGGGTTTTACCTATTCTATAGCCCCAGATGGATTAAAGGCCTGTGTTGCCATGCCCAGTGCCCAGCTAAAATCTATTATTCTTTAATTTGCTCGAGCAAACGCAATTGTCATCTTGTGGGGCAAGTGTTTGCGCAATATCAAGGATTTCGTATGGATCACCTATATACATGAGAGGAATTCTGTTTTCTGGTCAGTATGTAGAGATCTTGAGACAGGTCACTCTTGTCTTCCTAACCAGGAAGACAACTGGACAAAGTAGAAATCAAGAGCCCTTCTAAGTACTGCTGGAGGATGGAGGTTCCCGGGCTGAATGAGGAACTCATTCCCTGGCAGGAATGAGGAGGTTCTCAAGGGAGCTACCTGTGCCCTTCCCTTTGGCTATCAGACTATTGAGACAATTGATCCAGTGGCCCGAAAGGAATTCAAAGTTTCCCAGGAATCTCTGGGGGTGGTGGAATGAAGGGTAATGGGCCTTAAGCCTTGGCGTCAGGACTGGCCAGGACTGTTTAGTAATGTTTCCCTCTTGCCCTCCATTCAAACTTAAATTCGCGTCTGTCTGGTCCGTGCTCTGAAGATAAAGGTGTGGAGAGCTACAGGACCTCTTCATTTGTCCCTCCTCCAGGTGTGGCCACACTGAATGGATCACCTCTCTCTGCTCTTCTTGTCTATTTAATTGGCCCATCGAAGATGAGTGGCCAGGCCTAGCTTGTCAAGGCTGAGACCTTTGGGTCTTGACCTTTAACACTCTGATAACACCCCCCCATCCCCACCCCCCTCACCCCCCAGGCAACAAGAAATGCAGGCAGAGGCGAAGAGCCTCGGCTGACTAGGAGCTGAGCAGGAGGCAGCCGCCTGCACTGCAGCCCAAATCAGCAACCTTACTTTCATAGTAGTTATGGTCATTGTTGGAGCTCCGTGAATTAGCCTGAGAGTTCCTCAGGAGACGACAGTCAATCTCAAGTTAGAGACCCCTCGATTTCCCAGGAGACCTAACAGGCACTCATTTGAAAGACCAAAGAAAGATTACCTTCCATTTCCCACAGAGAGACAGGTGCATGTGTTTTTTGGAAATACCTCCCCAGGCTTTTGTTCAGAGAAGACCTATCCACAGGGGGAAGCCATATTCCCAGAACCTGACCAGGGTTTTGTTTTGCTTTGACCAAAGCCTGATCAATAGGCTGAAGCGAAAGGACAGAACTGAGACTCCCTGAAGGCCTAAGCCCTAAGCATGGGTCTCTAAATGCCTCTTCTTTCCCAGCTGCATTAATTAATCCAGATGAAGAAATTGCCAGCTGCACATCCTACTTAGGGAATCTCTAGAAAAGCTCATCCACAATAGAAATGACAAAACAAAGACCCTAACGATTGTTTCGGCCTCTGACTTCATCGTGCTGGCAAACCGTAAGGGCAGCTGAACACCAGCCTGGATAACCATACAACCTCACCCTGCCTGGATAACCATACAACTTCACCCTGCCTGGATAACCATACTACAACCTCACCCTGCCTGGGTTTCGAATCCTCTGGATGTGCAAACTCATCGATGCCCAGCTCTTTCACAAACCCAATGCTTCTGAGGGTTCAAGAGAAGCTGTGCCGGGGAATCCGGGGCTGTTTTTGGCAACCAGCCAGCCAGGCAATCACTCACCTCTGCCTGAGAGCACCGCAGATGTGCCGGCGAATGGGAGTGGCTAGTTTCCAGTAACCTGCACTTATGGCAGCAGGCTGGCAGCCCACCAACCCCAGCTTGCCAACTTCCGACCCACCCAGTCACAGGTAGTAGCCCCACCCCCAGCTGGGTGGACTTGGTATTGCGTTTGCCGATGCTTCACCCTCTCCATCTGCACTTTGGCAGAGAACCAGCCAGCTCCTTGCTTTGGTCTTCTCCACTCTCCGTGACTTTCCTAGAGTCTGCTTAGGTGGGGTAGGTAGCTGGCCGTCCCTTCAGCTGCACATGGCTGATGTGACAGGTCTCAGATGTGTCCTGATTGGTTCTCTTTATCATTGGTCCACCACATCATGTCTGTACAGACCACTTATGAATTAATTATCCATCTAACATTTGTGCACATTCAGGCTGACCCCAAGGTTGACTATCTATTTCATCATGGCATAAAAACTGTTAGCTAGCCAGCCAGGGAATCACAGATTCCTGGGATGGAGTCAAAACCAAGTCTGCTGTGTCTTACCTTCACTCTGGAGTCTGAGTTTTCTGAATGGTTCTCTGAAGGCCCCTCTCTTTGGTGTAAGAGGCAGACATGGCTAGCAGGGAGAAGCAGTCAGACTCAACCCCCCAGCAACAATAGTCTAATCATCTCTACTAATCCCTTCAAGTGGCAACAGTCAAACTACCTTTTGCTCTTGGCACGGGTGGATGTCTAATGTTGAGGTGGCTTTAAAGTCACCATGGGATGAAAAAATGGCATCTTGTCCCCAAACCTCAAACAAACCAAGACAAAAACGGCCTCATTTTCCAACTGTGTGGGTGGAGCTCCATGACAGGACTGTGTGGTACCATCTTCTTCCTTCCCTGCATAGGGTCCTTGAGCCTTGAGGTTTCTCAAGCTCTTCAACACGGTGCTGGATTTTTATTTTAGTGAGACCAACACGAGCGGAAAATACAGACCAAATACAATAGTGCACGAATATTCACAATCCCTGTACTTGTCCTTTGTACATTTTAAATATCAGAGAGCAGCTGGAAGATGAGGAGTGGACTGTTTTGAGACCATGATGGAGACAAAGCAAAGAATATCTGTGAAGGAACTATGGGGAGGGAGGCAGAAGGAAGGAACAGCTGGCAGGGGAAGGAGACTGAAGGAGAGGGGGAAAGGAATTGGAGGTACCTGGCTGTGTAAATGATGCGATGATGCACCCATTGAAACACTCAGTTCTCCTTTCCAGGAAACCCTTCAGTGTCTGCTCCACCCCTCCACAGATTTCTAGAACCGTCGGCATTTTATTCCTCTTTATTCTCATGTTGGCAGGAAAGGTTAGCACCATAGGGCAGAGGTTGGCTTCTAGACGGTCCAGCTATGTTTGGGCTGCAGTCCACATTGTTGTAAAAGGAAAGAGTTGCCATGTAATTTCAAAGTGCTGTGATACCAAAACAAACCACCTTTGGCTGGTTATGCAGCTCTGTGTTAGAGCAGTTGCCTGGAACGCACAGGGCTGTTGGTTTAATCCTCAGTCCTAGCCAAGAATAAGAAGAAAACCTTGGGGGCTGGAGAGGTGGCTCAGTGATTACGAGCATATATTATTGCAGAGGACTGGGATCCAATTCCCAGCACCCGCATGGTGACTTTCAGCTCTCCATGATTGCAGTTCTAAGGGCTCCACTGCCCTCCCAGGGCACCAGGCACACTCAAACATGCAGCAAAAACACCTAGATCCATCAAATAAATCTAAGAACATTTTTAAAAAGAAGGTTGCTTGTTGTGATTTCCCCATTTACTCAGAGTAAACTTGATTATTGTCCATTTTTCCAGCCTAATAAATAATGATGGCCCCCCTTCCACTCTCAAAACATCCATATTTGAATAATAGATTATTGCATCTCTCTTTCTGTGACATTTAACTGTAGCATAGCACCTCTCACTGCTCGATGGCCTTAGACTATACCCTGCTTTATACTGTCAAACGCAGAAGTGGAAAGTTACTCCTACTGACAACAGCAATTCATAACTTGGGGGGAAAGTCCTGTTCCAGGAGTCAGTCATTTAGCTAGACTCTCTTGCAAAGGGGCCAACTGAGGTGTGACGTAAATGTAGCCCAAATGCTGCTAGGCAGCCTGGCATTTCTATCACCAGAAACCAGAGGAGCCCATTTCACCCATGGTGCCACACACAGGCATTTCTAGACACAAAACATCGTATCCCCTCTTCCCAAGCACAATATTTTAGAGAATTTCCAAATATTCACATGTGTTTCCATCCCAGACTAGCCACACTAGTGTCCCCAATCTGCTCCGTTCTTCATTTCCTGCTTGTCTCTTCCTTTGCCACGTCTGCTGCCTACAAAGACACTTGGAGGAGTCCCATTCTCAGGACAGCCTCAAAGAAGGATGAGAATCTATGCAAAGCCCTTGCCCAGTAGCCCCAAAGCCACCCACATTAAATGGCAATGCCAGTGTTGGATTCCAGAGACCTTGAAAGGAATGCCTCCATCTCTTACTACCGCAGATGCTCAGAAGCATGCCTGTGCTCCGTGTTTCATTGCCTGGCCTTTAGTTCTTGTTTTCACAAGAGACTGAATCAGAACAAAGAGCAAGAGGAAATTCTGAGCACTTATATTCTGTCCCTTCGTTCTGTTCTGTAAGGAGCCCCCGCCCTTGCCATGGTGTCATTTTGAGCACATAGTTACTCAGTGACGGAGATGCCAACCTCCACTGGAATCCAATCCTAGCCCCATATTATCCCCCAAGGACTTGGTGATAATTAGGCATGCTTGCAGCTACAATGACATGTCTAGTTGGGCCATGATGTGTTCAAAATACTAGTGATGTCACAGGAATAGCTGCTCTGTGTCACTATCCACAGAGGGAGTCTCTGCCATCCATGAGACTTCAGCTGTGAGGCCAGTGGGCTACCTGCAGTTCTGAGTCTGTCACTCTAAAGGGAAGCTCCTGCCTAGTGACATACTTAAGGAAATAATGGAAAATAGACCCGTAGTGAGCTGGGCATGTAGTTCAGCATCAGAATGTATGCTTCATGTGAGTAAGGGATTGGATTTAATCCCTGGCAACCAAAAGAACCAAAAGAATAATTAAACGCATAATATGTTAATTAAGTCACGTTGCTTCTGAGCTTGGAAAGGCCAATGGACAAAGATGCTTTCCTAAGAAAACTTTACTCCTGGTTCCTGCATTTCTTGCCTCGTATGCCCTATACACACAGTTTGAGAGTTTACGTTCTATGGCAGTTTGTCGGCCATCTCTGTTTAGAGCTGAATCTCAGAAGCTGATGAGCAAACCTCTCTCCCTCCCCTCCTGCATGTGTGTGAAATCACTCAGTTGTCCCACCTTCTCCTGCCAGGAGATGTGGCCATTCCAGACTGTTTATCACTTCCTTGTTTCCGGTCACATACTATTCATCAGGGCAGGATGGCTGACGGGATGTGTGGGGAGCTATGAGTAATAGCTCTTCCCTGAGAGCGCCTAATCTTTTATTTGGTTGCTGTTGCTATTTCACCATCCTCTCTACCCAGGCAAGAGGTCTGCTTGGCAGAAGAGCTGACACACCGAGTAAAAAGGAGGTCACCACAGTGCCTACTACTATGATTCCATTTGTAGAAAACTTAGAACCTTGGGGAATCAAAGACATCTAAGAGCCTAAATAGCCTGAGTACTTACAACATTGCATCTAAAAAATGTAGCTTTATGTACCATATATGGTATGCAAATGCTAAGCATATGTAAAGTTCTATTTTTAGATGCAATGATGTAAGTATTCAGGCTATTTAGTTTATAAATAAATATAGTAGAGGAAGAAAGTATGTGCATACCATATATATGGTGTATAAAAATATACATATGGTCTGGATATGTAGGGGGTACATATACTGTATGTGTGGAATATATACATCATATATCACACACACATGGCATATGTGTGTGGCATGTATCATACACCCATATGCTATTATTATACATATATATGTGTAGTATATATCTCATGTACATACAAATACATATATATACCATATATGGTATATGCCATATATGGTCTCTTTAAAACTGTTAAGATGACATTTAACACACAAAAAAAATGGTGTACGGAGGCTCACTATGCAAAAAATACCTGCAGGAATACCCTCCATTTTCCTCTTCTCTTCCCTGCATGTTTCTATTATAATTTGATTGCAGAATGGAGCAACACACGGCGACTTCTGTTTGGTGCATTGAGTTGGGTGTCAGATGATCAAAGTATGAATGCTTTTCAAAGCTTAAGTAAAGCCTGGGACAACTCACTTTACCTGCTGCGAAGTCTTTTTGTGTTTACCTATTCCATCATGCTGCTTGCATTTAGGAGAGAGACAAACATACGTACGGGAGCACAGACTCTCAAAACACACCTGTGCAGGACAGCCACGCGTATTCGATGAGAAGTTGCTTTGACCTTCCTTTGCTTTGATTTTATTCCGTGTAAGCTGAGACAGGCGATTCTGACTCAACCGTTTCCACAACTGGCATAGGTCAGTTTGATGGAAGGTAATTTTTTTCCAGTTTGCTTTTGATAAACAGTCAACATTCAGAAAAAGATTAGTTTTGTGTATAAACACGTATTCCCTGTGCCCAGGATGTCAGGTGTGCACTAACCCCCTTTGTGTAAAGAGATCATGTTTAAATCCCTTGAGTGGCTGTTCAGCTAAAGTTTAGTCTTTTAATCTAGTATTTGATGCTAAACCAAATAGGCCCTTAGGGAAGAACTAAGAACAAGCCAGACAGTATAAAATTCTTGTTTTGTTCAAGTTGAACCATTTCTGTTGTATGGGGTGGAACCAGGGCAGTCGGTGTGGGGGATAGTTAAGAACACTGTCTATACACAAACCCTCCAAGATAAAGGGGTGTAGGAATGCACATGGGCTAAAGAGATGAATATTTTATCCTAGATTTTGCTACTCAGAGTCTTGCCCTTTTCAGTGAATGAAATGTCACTCAGATGAATAGATAAGGTCAGGCTGAAAACAATAACACCAACTAAATGAGGCTAGTATTGAAAATCTTGACCTAAATGCCATGGAGCGTCCTCTGTATTTTCCCCCCAAGACAGAGTTTCTCTGTGTAGCCCTGGCTGCCCTAGAACTTGCTCTGTAGACCAGGCTGCCTCCAACTCAGAGATCTGCCTGCCTCTGCCTCCTGAGTGCTGGGATTTAGCTGTGCACCGCCACCACCCAGCAACTTCTGTATTCTTAAGCCTTGGATCCTGTCTACAGAAACACTCTGTGATTATCCAAACACTAGGGAAATACTCAGTGGCAATTAGAAAAAAAATGCAGGGAAAATGAATAGGGACATGAACTCCATGGGACACTTGGACCTGTAATGACTAAGTCTCCTTCAAGGCCAATAGTTATTTCTTCCAAGGAAAATAATTGTGCATGAACACATTTTTCTACTAAATCATAGATCTTACCTAATGCCTAAATTGAAGCGAAAATCTCTTCAATATTTCCACAAGGCTGACTGGGTTTCCTTCTCATTGGGGGTTAATGACATTTACTGTCCTCACTTGCTTATTGGCCCTGCCTCATATTTTGTTTTCAGGGACTCTTTGGAGGTTGTTCTTTTATCTATTTGTGAATAATATGTTTTTCTATTTCTTCCTGGCTTTCAGTTTAGCCATCACTTTGCTACATGTTTCTGTGAGTGCCAGGTCCCACCATTGCTTCTAGACACTGTGGCAGCTTCTATACGGATCCATATTTCCATTGGCTCTTGCAGGGCATTCTGCCTTTCCTGGATGCTAGGCATGAGGCTGAGCAATACAAGTTGCTGGGTGTCTACCACATGCCTCTGCCACCCTACTACCACTGCCTCCCACAGCCTGGCACCCATATAGCAAATCCCGAGACATTGAACTTGTAGGCTGGTGAAAACCTGGACAACAGATCCACTTTTAGTGGGTTCCACTAACTTCTATACAGCTTGCACACGAATGTTTTGAGAAACCATCCTTTTCATTTTTGCTTACTCTACTTCGAGAACATTCCAGTAAGACTGAGGTCCTAACCCTACATGAGTCCATGGTCTGGACCAGGGGACAAATCCGAGGGGGCAGACACACCTATCCCTTTCTTTGCTCTCTGAATCCTTAGGTTTTACAGGACTTTACAGACACCAGTCCGGCCCTCCTTCTCTAAGGACCACTTGTGTAGATGTGTGTGCTCAGCCTTTCTCATGGAAAGAAACAGCTAGTTACCCATGCTGTGTGTCAGTGCCAGAGAAGGACATAGCTGAGGTCTGAGTGGTCATGACAATGGATAATGGTATTAGTGGCATACAGTCTTGCTTGGTGAGGACCAGGAAACATGTTATATGAGAAGAGAAGGAGGGACACTGATCCCAAACTTCACATCTGAATTTATTCCTTGTACATGATATAATACTCGGATGGCAGAGTCTCTCTCTCTCTCTCTCTCTCTCTCTCTCTCTCTCTCTCTCTCTCTCTCTCTCGTGATACTCGGGGGGCAGTCGGTCTCTGTCTCTCTCTCTCTGTCTCTGTCTGTCTGTCTCTCTCTCTGTCTCTCTCTCTCTCTGTCTCTGTCTGTCTGTGTGTCTGTCTGTGTGTCTGTCTCTCTGTCAGTACTGCCGTCTAATAGATGCTAGGCAAGCACTAGATCACAGAACTAACTACTTCTCCCTCCCAGCATCCATTCTTACCCATAGTCTATAACCACAGATTATTTCTTCGATGCCTCATTCATCTCAGCCAGAAGAGTTAAATAAATTAATCAATATTTCATGCCTTTAAAAATGCTTATGCAGGCACTATTTAAATCTCAGCTATTATTATAATTTCCCTTTCTATCGATGTCGTCATCTCCTGTGTCTCAGGAGCTCACACAGCGGTTTCCACAGGTGACTTAAGTTGTTTTTCTCTTTCTCACTTTTATTTTTGCCTTCTTACTTCCTGTGTGAAGGTTTTTCCTTTGAAACATCCTTCCTGCCTTTGTGTAGCCCCTTTTCCCCCAAGACACTCTCACTACATCACCCCAGGCTGGCCTCAAACTCTCCGTACCCCTTCCCCTGCCTCCCTGGATGCGGGAATTAGACAGGTACTGTTCGTTACACGGGGCTTGCGTGTCATCTTTGCTGGCAGTCCTGTCGTGGTTGGTTTCTCTGTTCCTTTACTTGTTAGATTCATGATGTTTCTCCCCCCTCTATGCACCAGGCAAATAATACATTATTGATAGGGAAAGTGTCAGATGTGGGGGACAGTCATCTAGCAACGAATGATCCAGAAGGAGACATGTTTTCACTACTCCCTCAGATGTCTAAATTCAGACACTGCATGAGTTTTTCATGGTGACAGCCAGGGATTAGAAGTCCAGCTTTGCCTCTGCCTAACTTTCCCTGTATATACAGGTTTATTATTGTTCGTTCAAAATGCCTGAAACTGGAAGGGAGAGACTAGGAGTAAGACAGGTTTCCTGGTAGGCAGAGAGATGGGGAGAAGAGCCTTGACTAGGTGGTAAAGGTGGCAAACTCCAAGATGGCTGACTTCTTTCTCACCCTCCCAACCTGAGACAAACACCTGGTGGCCTAAAACAAAGACCTGGCTAGTCTGTGACAACCCATCCCATGTCCGCCGACCTCAGGTAGAGCCCTCTGATGATGGATATGCTCTGACAAGTTCAAGGCCAGATCAGGATCTGTTTATACCAAAGTTGTGGGCCAATCACCACCCTGTTTCTTTGATGAAACTGACCAGTCCTAAATTAAAGGAGGAAGACCCCTCCATCCCCTCAAACCTTCAACCCATGATAAAACTGTATTTTCAGATTTCTGAATCCCCTGTCTGCTTTGCCGAGCATCTTTTCCTCTTTGCGTGATTGCTCTCTGTGTGTGTGTGTGTGTTTGCATGTGCTTTCTCACACCTAATAAAAGCTTTTCTTTATCAGCTGATTCTGTTTTCTGTGTTTGAGATTTTTCCTGCTCCTAACTGTCACCCAAGGTTTTTCCCGCCTTTTGATTCTTTAAGTGTCAGAGAAAATCAAACCCTATCAAGACCTCTAGATTGTAACAGAGTGTTTTTGGATTGGGCATCTTTTTAAATTTAGGATTATTTGTATACTGTATTAGTCAGGGTTCTCTAGAGGAACAGAACTAATGGAATGAATACACACACACACACTATTTATTAGACTATCTTGCAGGTAGTCCAACAATGGCTGTGTACCAATGCAAAGCTCAAGAAACCAGTAGTAGTTCAGTCCCATGAGACTGGATATCTTAATTGGTCTTCAGTATATGCTGGAATCTGAAGAAGTAGGCTCTAATGCCAGTAAGAGCAAGGACAAGCAGGCAAAGACCAAAGACCTCCTTCGTCCACGATCCTTTATATATAGGCTGCACCAGAAGGTATGGCCCAGATTAGTTAGGAAGATCTTCCTAACTCAAAAGATCCAGACTAAGGATGGGTCTTCCCACTTCAATGATTTAATTAAGAGAAATCCCTCACAGGTGTACCCCCCAGCTGCTTGGATTTTAGTTAAGTTCTAGATGCAGTCAAGTTGACAGCCAAGAACAACCATCACGCACAGACCCCGTGAGCTATCTCAGAGATGGAACTTAAGTCCCACAGAATTCATCTGGGTTACACACGCATCTTACGTCACAGCCAGAAGGTGATACTGTGCAGTAGTTTCTTCATGAACACTGACTGTCACCTGAGATCAGATACAGGATTTTCCAGTTGTGGCATCCTGGATGCCAGAAGGCTCGGGTTCTAGAGCATTTCAGATTGCAGGCTTTCACATTAGGGAGTCTCAGCCCATGCAAGCTGCTGTAAATTCTGACATGGCCAACTGCTGCTGCTTCCCAAGATGCGACATGATTCTCAAATCTTGGGCCGATTGAGCAGCCCTCCATCTGTCAAGACCCGGCTTGAATCTGGGGCCTGTCTGCCCTTTGAGAATCCTCCCTCCCATATCTTGACAACAGATCTGTGCTAGGGATCCACTTTGTTTAGCTCTTCCTACCAGCAGTGAATGTACCATAGGTCCTCCTGAAGGTATAGGTAAAACTCTCTAGAAGGAAGGCTGGGATCTTGTACACACATGTATGGAAAGGGGTGTAGCACGTGAGAACTACTCAGTCATCCCTTACACAACGGAGTGAAAAGGAGAAAGGATAACTGAGCAGCACCTGACAGGAGAGGAAAGAGTTGCTATGAAAAGAGAGAGGCGGTAGACTCCCTTTAAAGCCTGCGTAGAGAGAGATCACCATGTCTAAAGAAACCAGAGTGAGGGGCTGGAGAGATGGCTCAGTGGTTAAGAGCACTGACTGCTCTTCCAGAGGTCCTGAGTTCAATTCCCAGCAACCACATGGTGGCTCACAACCATCTTTAATGGGGTCTGGTGCCCTCTTCTGGCCTGCAGGCATACACACAGACAGAATATTGTATACATAATAAATAAATAAATATTTTTTAAAAAAAGAAACCAGAGTGAGAGGAGACAATTATAAGGAAGAATATAGGGTTTTCTGTCCTGTAAATGAGGCACTTGATTAACTTTTACCCTGTCTACCCGGCTGGTCCAGCTGAAGGTCTGTGCCCAGTCACCATTGACTGACTGGAGATGAGGTCAAGTCCACCACCTTTCGTTCACTCCTTGATTGTGCAAAAAGCTTCTCCCAGAGTAATGAGAGATGCTGGGACCAGATCCGGCTCTCAAACACATCAAGCGTGTACTGAGCATCAAAGCCCAGCAAAACCAGCTTACGACCCTATCTGCCACAGGGTTTTTGCGATCACGAAGCATCGTCCTTTATGCTCAGACCTACCACAACTGTGACTTTTAGAGCACTTCAGAACCTAGAACACCAAACCCATGCTCCAAGTAACATATCTACCCAACTGCAGTGTGGAGCCCCACCAGATTCATCCTGGTTCGACCTGGGTGGATAGGCCTTTCAGTAAGGCCCATGATACATTGAGAAATGAGTTGTCACTTGGAATCCTCAGGAAATGGGATCCAGTCATACGGCTTCCCCTAATGGATATCCAAATTCACAGATGCTGACACCCCCTGTATGAAACCATGTAGTATTTACATATAACCTCTGTGAATCTGCTGCCCACTTGAAATCTTCTAACACTCAGAAAACACAATGCAACCTAAATTCCAGGCTATACTCTATTGTTTAAGGATGACGGTAGGAAAAGTCTGTACATGCTCCATGTAGGCATATTCTTTTCTTCCCCCTGCATGCTTAATCGAAAGTTGAATGAATCTAGAAATACAGAACCAATATAATGGTGTGGGGGAAGGCTGTATTTGGGGAGTGACTGTAGGCCATATCTCATTACCAGGGCCACTGCAGTCTTGTCTCACTCTCTCGGCTGCCAGTTTTTCACCTTTCCAAGTGCTGCACCCACCAGTGCTGATTCTGGGGCAGTGAATTTTCCCCTTCGGCCTTTCCTTCATGAAAAGATGACTCAGTGAGGGCTTAAGGGAGGGAGTTCTGGGACTCGGAGCAAACCTTCCTATGTTCAACTCAGTGAGTCAACAGGTATAGCTTCCTTACCGTGTGTAAGGACAGCACAGCACCTTGTCCTCTGTGATTTAAGATTTCCTCCTTCCTTATAGCGGTAGCTGGTGGAGACCAGTGGCTTCTTCCCGCTGGTTTCCAAGTCATCAAGAGAAGACCCAAGCCATTCAGGAAGGAGCAGAGAGTTTCAGTTTGTTAGAAGAGAGTGTGCCAGTCTTGAGTTGAGCCCAAGCCTGGGTTCTAGCTACAGCCAAGTACGCCTTCTCGGCTCCTCTGCTGGGGACAGCACATACTTCCTTCTTTATTTTTCTTTGCCCATGGTGTGCAGCTTTACACACGTCTACCAGGGCTCCTCTCTTGCTTCTGACTCAGGGACCTCATCTTCAACCTTGACTGGAAGGAGTGACTGACGCCCATAACATTCCATTGAGTTGACTGAAGCAGTCACCACCGCCTCACCCACAGGGCACTTCGGCCGTGACCACGGTCGGCTTACCACCTCCCCTTTCATAGACATGTCCTGGGAGAAAGCAGTTTTGGTGGGAGCTCTGCAAATGACACCTTCTCAGAGGCCTGAGCGTTTCCATATGGGGGCAAGATAGCTACAGAGCAGGGAGCAACCTTAAGAAGAGGCATCTGGATGTGAGAAAGAGAGCTCACCCAAACAGGACGCTAGGGCTTCTGGACCACAGGATATAGAACATTTCCCCATCACAGCCATGTATCTAGTGGAAAGGGGCTGCTAAGGGGCCTTGAAGAGCCCCAGGAAGACTTGCTAGCCGTGGGAAAGCAATGATTAATGGTCTCTTCTCCCTATTCATGAGCCCATCCCATAAATCCCCATACATATTTGGAAGCATCCCTCCAAGGAACAGAAAAAGACTGGATAAAGTCAAAGGCCACGTTGAGTTCTGCTGATCCAGATGATAATTCAAATAAGATGATGAAAATCTGGGTCATCATTGGCCTCTGAGTCATCATGGAACCCAGTGATGCAGTCTTTGGCTTTGGTCCCATCCTCCCCTGATTTTAAACAGAGTTAATGGTATCTACCTCCAGCCATATCCAAAGGACATGGGATCAACAAATGCTTTAAACAGTAGTGGCAGTGTGGTCAGAAAAAAAATCAACAATCTCTACTCTGCCAGAACAAGACTGGGAAAGACCAAGTGTGGGAAGAAATTCCCCCTCCCACTGCTAGCGGATGGATTAGTATCTTGGATCCGCAGCTCTGCTTTGGGAGGTGGGCAGACTCAGAAAGGAAATGTACTACTTCCGGAAGAGCTAGCCACCTGGACAGGGCTGAGGACTCCGCTGGGAAATCCCCCTGGGTGAGGGAATTCTCTGGGAGTCTTTCAATTCATGGAAATGCCTTCCCACGGGCACAAGGTGGGAGAGAACCCAGGGAAACCAGAGAGAGCAAGAGAAGGGTAGCGTGAGGAGAAAAGGGGGGAAAGGAAGTTGCTTGTGAGTTGGGGGAGTCAGGGGCAAAGTCCTGCTAAAAGGCGACTTGAGCATCTCCAAATGGTCTTGACTTTGTACAGAAAAAAAAAAAACAAAAACAAAACCATGAGCTGGACACAGCAACTCTCAAGAGACATTTCAGACGAAGATGATAAGAAAAAAGCTGTGGGGAGACAGTCTTCTTTAATGACCTCCATTATTAATGGTGAAGGTGGAGGCTCGGAATGGCCCATATATTTCAATCATGTTCACTGTAAGTTAAGACTGACTGCATCCAGTTGCAGCTGCCTGTGACACCACCACCCCATATTCCCCAAGACAGGGCCTCAGAGGTGACTACAAACACAGGCCATGCCACTAGAATGTCCCCAAACACTACCAAAACAAATGGCAGCATCAGAGAGCCAGCCTCTGCCTAGAGTGCATGGGATGATACACCTTGTGCCCTTGGACCTCCATTGGGGTTGGTTGTTGTATGACAAGAGTCATCGTGTCCAGTTCCTCTCCAGGGTGGGACAAGACTGAATTCCCAGACTTAGCAGTAATGCAAAATGATGGAATTATATACATTTTAAAAAACCTTATTTTATAGATCTATTTTATGTGTATGAGTGTTTTACTTGTGTATTAGCCAGGGTTCTCTAGAGTAATAAAACTTACAGAATGAATCTCTCTGTATATGTATATATATATTTATATATATATAAAGAGGATTTATTAGAATGACTTAGAGGCTGTTTATTAGAATAGAGGATTTATTAGAATGGCTTATTAGCTGATTCAGCTAATTCAACAATGGATGCCTAGGAAAGAAAGGTCCAAGAATCCAGGAGTCATTCAGTCAGTGAGGCTGGGTATCTCCACTGATCTTCAGTTTAAAATGGAACCTCAAAGAAGTAGGCTCTAATGCCAGGGAAAGAATTGAGGTACTTTCAGAAGAGCTAGCCACCTGGACAGGACCTTGCTAGCAAGGTGAGGGCAAGCAGGCAAAACAGCAAAAGCTTCCTTCTTCCATGTCCTATAGGCTTCCAGCAGAAGGCATGGCTGAGGTTAGAGGTGGGTTTTCACACCTCAGAAGATCTGTATTGTTTTCCCATCTCAAAGATCCAGGTTAGAAGTGCATCTTCCTTCTTCAAATTAAACAAAAACCCCTCATAGGTCTGTCCCACTGTTCAGTTATAGCTGATTTCAGGTGTAGTTCATTTGACAGTGTCTGTATATATGTGCATCACATGCATGTCTGGGACCTGAAGGGGTCAAAAGAAGAGATCAGATTCCTGGGAAATGATTGTAAGCCACTGTGTAGGTGCTAGGAACCAAACCCAGGTCCCCTGAAAGAACAGTGAGTGCTCATAGCCACTGAGCCATCTTGTCTGCTCCAGGGATTGTATTCATGATGAGGCCCTTCAGCATTTATGGAAGGAGCCACTGCTAGAAAGACAGAAGTGGCTGGGCGGTGGTGGTGCCCGCCTTTCATCCCAGCACTTGGGAGGCAGAGACAGGAGTTCGAGGCCAGCCTGGTCTACAATGTGAGTTCCAGGACAGCCAGGGCTACACAGAGAAACCCTGTCTCAGGAAATAGGAGAAGAAGAAGAAGAAGAAGAAGAAGAAGAAGAAGAAGAAGAAGAAGAAGAAGGAGGAGGAGGAGGAGGAGGAGGAAAGAAAGAAGTGGTACTTCTAAAATAGTCCTAAGAAAACTGTGTAACTGGAAAATATATTAGCAATTACCTTCTAATGTAACTTCAGGGATGATTTTTTAAAAAAGCAGAATGATTATAAAAGTCAGGCATATTCATATGATTACAAATAAGTGGTTTGTAAGACAGAGAAAAATAAAATCTGTATTTTAAATCAGGCTGTAAGTAGCTAAAAGTAAGCCCCATGCTTGGGCAGAAACACCAGCCAAAGCCTGGAAATAGGCCCTGGGTGCTTGCTCCTTTCCATTGTCACCCCAGGCTGAGGCTCCTGGCTCCTACCTCACTGGCTTCCTTTTACCTTGTTTTCCAGAGAGATTCATGGGGGTCATAGCAGAGGCCAACGATCATAAAAACAAGAGAATTTGGAGGTGTGAAGCCCAGCAAGACAAAACCTTCGCTAGGAAGGTGAATTAGTTTGGGTGGATGTTATTTATAAAGATAATTTGTGATGCAGAACAGGGATCTGAAAATGCTCATATCATGTCTATGATTGTCTCTTATGGGAATCACCAGAAATTACCCCCCTTCTACACACACCCAATGCAGACACAGATGGATAAAGTCAAAATGAAAAAGACTACCCTTGCCAGCTTATACGGAGGAACTAGAACTTCAATATGCTGCGTGTGAGTATGCATTACTTTAGAAAACCCTAAAATACTCGGTTAACACCCACTCTGGAAGCCACTCTTATGTTTTTACCAGGATAAAAGAAAGTGTATGTCTAACTAAAGTGTGTGTATGGGAGTGCTCCCTATGAGTGCTCCCGGCTGCCTTACCTGTTGTAACACCACACTGGAAGCATCACAGTCTCATCAAAAGATGACAATGACTGTACCTGTTACTCTTGAGAACAGTCATATACCATATAGTATTAAAAAAGAAAACTACAAGAAAATATTTAGAATGTTTTCCCATAGGGAAATATCAAGTGCTTAACAAGACAAGCATTCCTTTAACCTTATTAGAACATTGCCCAATGTGCACATGTACCAGATAATCTATGGTACCCTGGTAATGGGCACAATTTTGATGCTTTTTGTCTACCAGCTTAAAAAAGAAAAAGTTAAGGAACACTGCGAACTGTTTTGTATTCATGCAACGGAAATGTCACTCAACAACAGAAAGGAATAAGGTATGAACACACATAGTAATGTGGCTCCATCTCAGAATGTTTAATACTAGATGAAGGACCAGAAGATCTACATTCTATGATTCTATTGCATGAAACTCTCAGAAAACACAACTTACCTGTAGTCAGTGGGAGCAACAGCAAAGGGGTGGGTTATAGGGAACCATAGGAAACATTTCCAAGTGAATATATTCATTATTTCAATCATGGCATTGATCTCATGGGTATATGCATGTTTATATACAGATGTATGTGGAGAAGTCTATTGCATTATATATATATACATACATACATATATATAATACCCCAAAATATGTTAAAAATAAAATTTCCATCCCATCCTTGCCCAAATGATAGATTTCTAAGTATCCTCAGTGTATGCTTCCAGTATCACTTTATCATCTGTGATGCTTCTCATGCTTCTCTTCGCCCACCAAATAAGGCAAAATCTTTTTGCTCTTATACATTGTCCTTGCACACAGGAGCATCTCCATTCTAGCGCACATGTGTGTTCATGTTTATAGCTCTTCTGCGTGTCACCATTTCTATTGTTATTTCCATCAACATTAAGGTTCTAACAAAGGTTTGTGATATAAAGAGCACCCTAAAGATTGCCTGGCCAGCACCTTAAGGACCACAGATAGTTAGAAAGACATACAGGGCTGGAGAGATGGCTCAGAGGTTAAGAGCACTAGCTGATCTTCCGGAGGTCCTGAGTTCAATTCCCAGCAACCACATGGTGGCTCACAACCATCTATAATGAGATCTAGTGCCTTCTTCTGGCCTGCAGGCATACAAGGAGGATGAACACTGTGTACACAATAAATAAATAAATAAATCTTAAAAAAAAAGAAAGACATACAGAAAGCTGGCATTCAACTAATGGCGAATGACTCTTTAAGGCTATGCCTGTCTTGCCTGGTAGAAATCAGGGGGACCCATACAGTTCAAAGAGCATACTAGTAAACAGAAGGCTGAGAAGAAGGAACCACTGTCTTGGACTTAGTTTCTGTATTATTATCTTTTTAAAAAGTCACTCCTTCCAACTGCCCTCAGACATCAGTAGAAATGGGCAGTTCTGAAGTATTGTTTTCTTATTGGTGTGCTACCAATACAATAAACTAAAAGCCAAAAGACAGAGTAACTAGATAATCTACTACTCCACAGGCAAGGCAGCCACATAGATCTCAGCTTCCTTGTGTTCTAAATGGATACAGGTGGCTTTGTTTTCTATGAAGTCAGCATACAAATGCTTTTAAAATGTAACACATAACTCAGCAAACTCAGTCTTATAGAGAGAGAGATGAAAAGGGTCATATGAAAACCTATTACTATAGAAGTTTCTTAAAACACATACATAGATGAAGGAAATATAAATGGAATCACCACATAATGGGGGAGACAATGCCCCAGCTGGACATCTTTTGGCAACAAATGAAACTTCTGGGTTACATCTAATTGAGTTGTTGGCCTAAGGAGCCCCATGGAAATCACCCCCCCACACACACACACCACTTCCAAACAACTCAGGCTATTGCCAAGGCTCATTGTCGTTTTTGGAGTTGTCCTCCAAAAACTGATGGTAAGGTCATAATGCTGAAGACATTACTAACATACCTCACTGAACACAGAGAAGTCATGCTGGTGCTTGACTGGAGGCTTCCCTCTGCTGACTAACACTCATGCTCTTGGAAGGCACTCTTCAAGCTACCAGAAGGGAAAGTTTAATACCAAGCCAGCTACAAACCCTTTGATCTACAATAGTGTCCTGTCTGTATGATACACTGGTGCCATAGTGGCGCAAACACTGTGGGAGTAACCAACCACTATCAGATTATATTTTAGGCCGACTCCATGAAATGAAACCTTGGCCTGATACTGCTCAGATAGCTGGGAATCTGGATCTAGTTAGGACATAGATCTAGGGGAAAACCAAATACTATTGTTCTGCTAAAGAAATGCAGCAATATAATGACATTCTGCTATATCCATGATTAGTGTATTGTTCAGGCATCATCAGAAAAGCTTCTACTTGCAGTAAATGGAAACAAATACAAAGGACAACGCACAGAGAGTAAGAGATCTTGGAACACCTAATCCTAAAGAGAATGTCCTCATCAAAATGCTCCCCTCATAGATCAGAGAGCTATGGGAAAGAAGAGGCAGAAAGACTGAGATAAGAGACACAGGGGATGGCAAGAAGCAGTGTCTTCCAGACATGAGCTCACAGAGGCTGTGGCAGCTTGCACAGGGCCTGCACAGGATCAAGCCTGATGCGGGGGCGGGGGTCCAATGCTAAGAGGGGAAAATGAACATGATCTTCCATACTTAACCAAGAAGCTATCTCCAATTGAGAAAAGCTTGGAAAGGGAAAATTATTTTTCTTTAATGGCATCTCACTGGGTATATAAATCACACTTAAGGACAGGTTCCCCCATGCCCAGCAGTACTTGGCCAACACACACATATACAATCACAATGGTGTTTTTTATTTTTGTTTCATATTGCTTCGTAAGAGCATCTTTTATCTTAGTGATCTTTTGCCTATATATTATGTTTTCCAATTTTGTATTTTTATGGGTTCTGTTTTTAGGTGTGTTTCCTGTGTTCTTTTATTGTTTTTCTTTTTCCTTCCTTCCTTCCTTCCTTCCTTCCTTCCTTCCTTCCTTCCTTCCTTCCTTCTTTCTGTCTGTCTTTTTTCTGGTTCATTTGTTTGTTTATTTACCTGTTTGTTTTCTAAAGAGAGAGAGAAAGAGAAGATGTGCTGTGAATTGTTGGGGAAATGGGGAGGATTTAGGAGGAGATGGGAAAGGGAAAACCATGATCAGACATACTGTATGTGTTAGGAATATTTCCTAATGCAAGCTCCCCACCGACGCAAAATTCCCAATCAAGCCAAATCAAAACAAGCCAAATTAAGAAATATCCAGGATTAATTGGAGTTCTGGGCTCTTGGGTGGCACCGAGGGGGGGAAAAAGGAAAGCCACACAAACGCGACCACCAGGAGGAAGGAAAAGGGACTACGTGTTCCTAGTTTGGGAACTCATTTAAATACCCTGGGGAGTGGTCCTGACCCCACACCCAGGGAGGGGTCAGGACCTGGCCTGCTGGGATTTGGAGTCCAGACCAGGCCTAGATGTGAGGGGCCGGGGCCTATGAACAGTATGAATTTTCAATAAAAATAACAATAAAATATGTCACGTAAATGTGCACAGCAATTGTAATCATTTTGCCAAATCCAAATATTCATCAGCTGGTGGGTGGCAAATGCATTTTCTACTAAGGATGTTGAAGTCATGTGGTATACAACTGGAAGTACCTTAGAGGTTTCAAAGGGATTTGAGATGACTTACCGAGATTATTACAGCTCTTAATAAAATAACATAGCTCCAATTTCTATCCATCAAAAAAGCAGTGGCTGCTAAGGCCTCAGAGAATATCAAACAATGATTTCATCACAGTGCATGGATTGACAAAGGAAAATGACATACTCCTGGATTTCAATTTATGACATGTTCCACAAATGTTTGAGTGGAGATAAATTTCCTTGGGAGTTTTCTGGATGCAAGAACTAGTTAAATTGTTAAGATTTGCATATTTTATCTCTTGAGTGCCTTTTTTTTTTTTTTAAATATTTTTAGGGTTGGGAAGATGGCCTACATCCCAGTGTTCAATCCTTACAACCTACCTAAAAGTTTGGCTGTAATGGCAGGTGCCTGTTATCCCATACCTCCTACATCCATAAGGGAGGTGCAAACAAGAGACTCACCCAGGCTTTTGAACCAGCCAGGAGTACCCTGCTGCATGGCAGACACAAGACCTTGCCTTGGAAAAGTAGGTAAGCCTGGGCTCCTCACAAATTGGCCTCTGACCTCCAGATGTGTGCCCTGGAACAAATGCACCTGTATGCACACACATTAATATGTCTATTCTAATTAAAAGATAATGTAGATCTCTATCAAGATCTCAGAGTTTGCCAAGCATTGGGTGTTGCTAGCTACACTCCAGAGATAAGGTCTGAGGCCTTCTCACTCAGCAGGTTCTGACTGCTGGTCTCCAGTTCATGGGGGTGTATGCATGTGTCTCTCTCTCTCTCTCTCTCTCTCTCTCTCTCTCTCTCTCTCTCTCTCTCTCTCTCTCTCGTGTGTGTGTGTGTGTGTGTGTGTGTGTGTGTGTGTGTGTGTGTGTGTATGAGCTGGGGAAGCCTGCCTTTTATTGTCTTCACTTCCTCTGACCTTTCTGGATGATGGCAGCTGGGAGGAGCCAGTAGCTGCAAGCTTACCCTGCTACAGCAGCAAGAGTCATTGCAGCCAGCCCCTACTCCCAGTCCCACCCCCAGCCCCCATCCCCGGTTCCACTCCGGATACAGAGAAAATTGTCATTCTCAGCCAAAACAAACACTTTCCCATCTGGGAAGCCCACTGAGTGACAAGTCGCTTTTGATGTCGACATCACTGCCCCAGAGAGCTATTTATTTGGAAGCAGGAAAAGGAGGAAGGAGCTTGTGTGCAGGGAACTGAGCTATCAAATCCGCACTTCCGACAACACGATCTTCAGGGCCCAGGACTGGAGGAGATTATTTCCCTGGCACCTGCAAAGTAGTTTCTGAAGCCACGTTCTTCCTGCCATAGCTCTGACATGGCTTCATGAGGACCCGTGAAATTATTTGCTTGGGGTTTAGCTTATTTTGACCGACCTTCAGACCGGAAATGGGAGGAAAATCAGGCAAAGTCTGAATCCACCAAATGCAGTGCAAGAATACTGGGGCAGCTTCATCAGATTCCTGAGTCCCAGGAGGCCAGAGAAATTATTTAGGAAAACCAAATTCCTGTTGTAAAAACAGAACAGTGGGAGGCAGCTCCGAATGAAAGCACCACGAGCCACTGCCAAGAAATAGAAGTGTATCTTTTAATGCAAGTTCAAATTTGGGGAAATTCATGGATGGATTGGCTTTTTCCTTTCTGGAATTGAAACAGTATTCCTTTATAATGACAATATTTAAGGGTTTCATCTCTGTGACTCTAAGCATAGAGTTGTGTATTCTGAGCCCACTTAATGTTTAGTGGCACCGGAATAGTTTTATTTAAGAGTGCTGGGACAGTCTTAGTTAACACAAAATGAGCACCAAACAAGTTGGCCTTGTAATAACACAAAGATTTCTAAACAGATCATAATAACACAAAGATTTCTAGAGCACAAAGCAGGCAGCTAAAGAAACCCAAAGACTCTTGCTCCCTCTCTGTCCAAGTAGGCAGTAAAACTGGGGATTTCATACATGCCTGGCAAAGACACCACATGGTCTCTCATCCGAGTTGGAGTTGAATACTGAGAAATCTGATGGGCATAAACACCTCCAGAACTTGACTGTGATATCCCAGTAGTTTGAATGCAGGTTTACTGCCAGGGGGAGTGAGGAATATAGAAGCCGGGTGCAGAAGGTTGGTATGGGCTGAACTAGGTAGGTGCCTCACCCATCTCACAAAGACATACAAGGTCTCAGGACAAGAAGCTGGCATTTGCAGCAGAGCATGGGCTTGGATGGAGGAGTTGATCCAAGAGAGAGAATTATCTTCCTTCAAGATACGAGAGGGAACATCACCAATGCAATTAGGATCATTCAACTAAAAATGGTTCTAATAAAAGTAGCGTGTGGACTGGGCATGGTAGAACATTTGTGTGTTCTCATTGCGTAGGAGCTGAGGCAGGAGATCATGGGTCCCAGGCTAGCCTGGGCTGTATAGCAAGACTTTGTCCTTCAAAAAGAAGTTTCCCTGATATGTTTTCTCTCTCTTCACCTCCTTGCTACCTGCTCCAGAAAGCCAGATAGTATTGTATGGCATTGCCTAACAAAGCATAAAATGCTCGTTTGAGCTTAATATTTTGTTGTTGCTTTGAGATAGGGCCTTCTTTTATGGTCTAGACTGGCTTTGAACTCATGGTAACCCTCCTGCCTCAACTTTCCAAATGCTGGATTACAGGTGCGTGCCACATCACACCTGGCTGACGTTAATGCTAATGGTGTACTACGCTGTCACCCTTGTGGTGGAAGCTGCCTAAGACAAGAAAAAGAATTATCAGATTTAGCACGAAGGGCAGAGGTCTGTGGGTCCTTGGGCAGTGGTCTGTCCGCCTTTTCCAGAAACAAAGATGACACTATACTGTGGTGAAAAGAACACTGGCTCTGAATATAGAAGCCCTCCGCTCTGGCTGCGCCCCGCCTCTTCTGAGTCACAGGACTCTCTGGCAGAGGCTCATTGTCCTGCTGCCCTATAGGGATGCTGTATGACCCTTGAGAGCTGGAGGGAGAAAGGACACGTGAAAGCATTCTCCCCGCTACGAACCTGGCGCAGCTTGTGGGGAATCATTGGTTTGTCAATCATCACCTGTAGCCAAGCAACCATCAGAGATATCATAACATATTTGCTATGGTTTGAATCTGAATGTCCTTCTCTGGCTCAAGTTTTGAGTTCGTGGTCCTCAACTCTTGTTACACATTTGAGGACTGTAGGGTTTTAGAAGGTACAACCAGGTTGGCAGAGGTGAGTCACTAGTGGGCCTTTGAAGGTTGTACCTGATGCTGTTTCTGGGGCTGGTGAATTCTGCAGCTATTGCAGGAGCAGCTGCAGCCCCCATGCCTCTCTCTTTCATGACACGCTGAAACTTCTAGGAAACAGTGAGCCAAAAGAAATCTTTTCCCCTCTAAATCGTTTCTGAAAAAAGTGGTGTTGGCTTAATACTTACTGTATACAATACAAGAGACTAGGGAGATGGGAAGGTGTCTGGGACATTCTCAGTGCTGTCAAATGGCTTATGAGGTCTACTTAATGAAAAAGAATGTGCTTATGATGGAACAATAGGATAGATCTCCCAGATCAAGAATGATTTGGAAGTGAAATGGGTTCAGAGAGAGAAAGAAGCATTTACTGTGTTGAGCCAGGATGACTTGAACTGAATGTTGAAGGAATGCCAAGATGCTGAAGACTCTCTCTCTATGTAGTAGGCATTTAATAGCCCATACGGTACATAGGTGCTTAGCTTAGCAGGGAGAGCAAGGCACCCGGGCCAGACTCTAGGCTTGAATACGCCCTTCTTTCATGTATGTAAACATTAAGCTTCTGTTAAACTCTGGCTTACCTGTCCAGATTTCCCCATAAAGGAGAGAAATGTTGTAAAGAGGTAGAATAATATTTCAAATATCAAGACTTGCTTAAGTCTTCTGGAATAGAGAAAGCAGGTAAACAAAGAGACCAGTATTACATCATTCATAATTTTCCAGTATTTACATCAGACACTACGCTAAACCCTCTTCTCATGCAACCATAACAGAAGACCTGAATGTCCGGCCAGTTTCTTGTCACCAAAGGGAGTGCTGTCCACTTACAGACGCACAGACACCACACAGAGCCCGGTCCTAGCATTCTTTCCCAGGGCTTCCCCCACGCTCTCAGCAACACCACTCTCTTGGAATATTAAGTGTCTTTCTCTACCTCCTTTTTTTTTTTTTTTTTTGCCCCTTCAGAGAATTGTCCACAAAAGAGAAATTCCAGGCCTCACAGGCCTGTCCCCTGGAATGTGATAATACCCCCCACAGCAGAGCAACACCCACCCCCAGGCCTGAGCCCCAGTATAAAGCTCCTTTGTAGGGACACTTATGAGCTGGGTGTTGCTTAGAAATGGTTATCCTACCAAAAGGACACAAATGGCCTCCTCTCCACTGAACAATGCCCTTGGTTTTTGTCATTCCAATGCTGTCCCCAGTGGGCTATTTATTGCCTTTTCAGAATTGAAACAAAAGGGACTGTGGGGTGATAAGCCAGAACCCAGCAGCTGGCCTGGGTCTTGGCTGCTATCAAATGTGTCATTCATAGCTGGGAGGAGCCTGCCAAGCCCAGCTGCAGGGGCTCAGAGGATGCCACTGCCACTGCTCTGTGCCCTTTGCTGTGGGTGCCCTCACGTCCATCTCTGAAGCTTGTCCCCACAGGAAATGGTTCCCATTGGTTCACACCCAGCCAGCTTCATTCTATCCCTGTTCCATCAGGTGCTCAAAACAGTCAGTGACTCACAGTTGGAATCAGCCAAAACTAATGACACCAAGCTTTTTTTTTTTTTTTGGTCCAAGTTCCATAAATGATTTCAATGAGTGGAGCCCTTGTTGCTGTGTACATTGAAGCTCTCTAAAGTCATGGAAAGAGATGACCACAGTGGAGTCACCAAAAAGCCAGGGCACAGGGTCGTACAGCCGCATTCTTCCTTAGACACCCGTCTGGAAGTTAATGCTCAAGTGCTATCAGGCTGGGTTTGCTGAAAAAGATCAAAGCCATATTTTTGAAGTCGAGGTTCAAATGCAAACACCAGCAGTGTTGCTCCGGGCACTAACGTGGACATCCAGTTGAATTTTATCATTGAATTTAGGAGTCTGCTGCCAATGCCAACTGTGGGTTAGGGTACACCAGAAGATTTCAGTATGGGAAGAAATCAATCTTTAATTTCCCAAGGGAACCAAATCCAAGAGGCAAGACCAGATGAGCTATTTAAATTTGCTGAGCTGGCACTGTCCGAGCCTGCAGAGAGGTGACGGATGAGACTTAATCTAACAGGATGGCAAGAAGGCAATGCTTGCTTTTTCAGGACTGTTCCTGTTGAGGTGCTGTGCTGGAGGAAAAGCCAAATGCGTTTACCTGCCTACTGTGTTAATTCGGCATAAGAAGGAAGCATACAGACCCACCCCCACCCCAGCCCATGAACACCCAGCACCTTGGATACTCAAACCCTTTATATAATAAAGCAGAATCGTATTTGCATGTAGCTTATGCAATTCTTTTTTATACTTTAAATAGTATTAGACTGCTTATGACGCCTAACACAATGTTGTTACACAGTACAGCTTAGGGAATAATGACAAGAAAAATGTCTTTGTGTGTTCAGTACAGGTGCAAGTTTTTTTTTCATGAATATTCATAAAATCTGCTTGGGTAATTCTGCACGTGCAGAAGCCACTGGCGTCTGGCTTGGCTGTGCAAATGAAACACAGGAAGGCTAAGGCAGGGAATGGGCAGTTTGGCTACTCTAGAGAGTGGCTAAGGAGCAGAAGGAAGAAGGGAGGAATAAGAACAGGCTGGAAACATGAGGGAAAAAGTTATTTCTCTGGGTTTACTGTTTGGAAAATCTTTAACTTTTCATTGCCATCTTTTATTTAGTTAACAAACAAGCAAGAGGAAAGGGGAGAGAATCCCATTGCTTGTTTAGGAAAACAGTCTTGTTTACATCATCACGGTGACAGAAAGCGTGGACACCACCCTGAGGGGTAGCACAGGGCTAGCCGAGCATGGCCAATCCTGAATTCCACTTTCTGTGCCACAGAGGGGCAGACTCTTAGTCTTTTAATCTTTAAGGAATCTAAGACTGCCAGTTTGGAAACTGAACTCCCCACAATCTAGAAAAGGGAAACAGGCACAGCTTCCTCCTTCCTTCAGACGTGTAAGAAGAACACAGACAAACAAGTGTGTTTATGATCCCAGGAAGTGGCAGGAAGACACAAATGCCTTTTAGGGTTGCTGGGACAGTCACAGGGTTGGATGTAAGCATGTGGGAATGCGGGCGGCTTGTCTTGTCATCTTGTGCTCCCATTTTATTCTTTCTCCTCCACATTCAACTTTTCCACCTGTCTCTATCCCTGGTTATCGTTGAGAAGGCAGGACGGTGTCTAGGAAGGGCCTTGTAAGAAATAACCATAGGCTTGGCAGTGGTGGTGCACACCTTTAATCCCAGCACTTGGGAGGCAGAGGCAGGTGGATCTCTGTAAGTTCAAGGCCAGCCTGGTCTACAGAGCAAGTTCCAAAGCAGCTAGGGCTACACAGAGTAACCCTGGTGATGTGGGATGTCCTTCTGTGTATGTGTTGCTCTTGTTGGTTAATGAATAAAACTGCTTTGGCCTATGGCGGGGCAGAATATAGCCAGGCTGGAAGAGATATTGGAGAGAGAGTAGGCAGAGTCAGGGAGATGCCATGTAGCTACAGAAGGAAACAGACACTCAGAACCTTACTGGGTAAACCATAGCCTTGTAGTGATACACAGATAAACAGAAATGAGTTGATTTAAGATATAAAAGCTAGCTAAAAATATGTTTGAGCCATTGGCCAAACATTGTTGTAACTGATATAGTTCCTGTGTGATTATTCGGGTCAGGGCAGCAGGGAAATGAATGAGGAGTCTATGCTTACATAATAGCACCCAACATGGGGCAACTATATCTGCATAAAACCTAAGAGAGCTTAGGAAGGAATTCTAGACACAAAAGAACAGAGTTAAGCACAGCTTCTTGTTAGCAGCATTTTTTTTAGGTAGGCTCTGATTGTTAGAGGCAGAGGCACAATTTCTTTAAGAGAAGGCTTCCTGACTCAGCATTAGCAGCAAAAACTGTGCAGCTCCTTTAAGATCCAGCTTTCTGGTTCATGCTGATCCTGTTATGGAGCCCTTAAATGGGGTCTGTGAGCAGCATTTTACAAATTGCTTAATGGCAACATAGACCCTGCTGCATCCCTGGAGCTGGGGCTTTAAGCATGGACTTCAGAGGCAGTGACTATGCATCCACCATGTTGGACAGAGCAACACCAACAGACGGGGCTGCGGAGTTGGCTCTGCCATGCCTGCTTAACATTAAAAAAAAAAAGGTACTGCTCCTGGTCAGAAAATAATTACAGATATGCAATAAAGGCAGATTAAGACAAAAATAAACCTCTGAACAGGTTATAGTACATTTTAAAAATGTACATAGACTTCGGTGAGAGACGAAAAAGATTATAGGCAGTTATAAAAAATAGTTTAAAAATAAAACAAAGTCTTTATAAAAGACAGTAAAAGCAATATAAAAAAGTACAGAGTCAGAGATGAAAGGAGTAAAGAAAAACAAGCCATGTAAAGATGAAATATACACAGGGAGTCTGGAGTATGTATATTATTGTGTTTTCTTTGAATTTTTTGACTGCAGATAGACATTTGATTCTGGGGGGGGTGCTAAGTTGAAACAACATAAAGGTATCCTGACTTCAAAATTTGGGACTAAGTTAAACCATGGTTCAAAAAGCAAAACTAATAAACAAACAAAGAAACAAGAAAAGAAATGACCATAATTATTTCTCAGAGTAAAGAGCTGGTGACTCCATGACTTCACACCAGCATTAGGATATGTAACCAGAGTGTATGCTCAAGTTCTCATTGTGAGAGAATGGAAAGAACTGAAGCTGATTTGACTTTGGTCCCCTGAATCCTTCAAGTTGGAATAAATAAAGTCCTGGCAGTTGGGCACAGAGAAGGCTGAATCCTGCAGATCTGGTAAGGATTCATTGAGTAATGGTTCAATCTCATTTTTACATGAATTGATGAGATTATTCATAATTTAATGTGGAAATGTTTTCCTGGAACCATGAAACCCAGCAAGCTACCTCCCCTTTTCTGGGATGTAAGTTCTGTTTCTAGGACAATCGTTTGTTACACACTGGCTGCCCCTTTACCTATATTAATTTGTACTGGAACAAAGGAGAGAAGCTTGGTTTGGCATTCTTCCTCAGCACCTGAAATAAATATTTTATTTTTTTTAAAGCAATAACATAAAACTAGGTTACAATTTAAGTTTTCATGAGTGTGTACATGTGCATGTGAGCATGTGAGTGTGAGTATGTGTTCCTGCTAAAGTAAGTAGAAGCCAGAAGTCAACTTAAGTTGTCATTCTTCTATGCTACCCACCTTGTAAACTTGAGACATGGCTTCTCATTAGCCTGGAATTTATCAAGTTGTGCAGAAAGCTTCAAGGATCTGCATGTCATCATAGCCCTTGCACTGGGATTACAAAGCATGCCATCATGCCTGGCTTTTAGTTTTTTGCAATAATATTTTTATTAATTGAGAATCTCCTGCAATGCATTTTATCATATTTATCTTCCTCCCCCAACTCTTTCCAGATTCATTACCATCTCCTGAGCCATTGGATGTGCTCTCTCTCTCACTCTCTCGCTTTCTTTCTCTCTTTCTCTGTCACTCTCTCCCCATTAATGAGTTCAATTTGTGTTGCTCTGATATTCTCAGATGTGGGCCTGTCCTGCCCTGGAATGCTGATGATTTACCAGGGGTCATTACCCAAAAGAAAGCTGTCTCTCTGTAAACAGAGGCTGTGCATTGGTTTCCCAGCTGCCCAGACCTGAATAATTACACAGAAACTATATTAATAACAACACTGTTTGGCCATTAGCTCAGGCATATTCCTGGCTAGCTCTTACTTCTTAAATTAACCCATTTCTATTAATCTGTGTATCATCACAAGGCTGTGGCTTACACATCACAAGGTTCTAGCATCCTTCTCCTTTGGCAGCCACGTGGCATCTCTCTGACTCTGCCTTCTTTCTTCCTGTATCTTTGGACTTTCTGCCTAGCTATATTCTGCCCCACCATAGGTCAAAGCAGCTTCTTTATTCATAGCATACAGAGGGAAATCCCAATCACCTCTCCTTCTTCCAGCAGGTATCAAATGGCAGTACCTCCTCGGCTTAGGGTGGGACTTCCCCTCTTTATGCTGAGATTTGGCCAGGTTTGAGCTTGCATAGGTCACAACCGCTGTAAGTTCATATATGCAACTGCCCTGGGGAGTCTAGAAAGCATCATTCTTTGTAGCTACCACCACCTCTGACTCTTATCACTTACCACTTCATCTTCTGTGATGATTCCTGGGGCTTGGGAGGAGGAGGTATGATGTAGATGTCTCACTTAGGGCTGAGCACTTTGCAATCTCTTATTCTCTGCATGCTGACCAACTGTGGGTCTCTGAATTTAATTTCTATCTACTGCAAGTAGAAGTTTCTCTGGTGATATCCAGAGATGTGCTAATCAATGGGGGAAGCAATTAAGTCATTAGGAATTGTTTTAATATTAAGCCCATTTAGCAGAATAAATTCTATGGTTCTCCCCTAGGTCTCATGATCCATCTAGTCTCAGGTTCTTGGCCTTGAAAATGGTGCCAACTATTGGTCCTTCTCATGGAGTAGGGCTTAAGCCCAAACAGACACTGGTAAAGCTAATTCCACTATTGCACCGGTGGGTGACTACAAAGAATGATGTTTTCTAGACTCCCCATGCAGTTGCATATAAGAACTTACAGCGGTTGTGACCTCTGTGAGCGCAAGCCTGACAATGTACTTGCCAGGACAGTCATCATTGTAGCTCATAGGGTTTCTAGCTGGCTAAGACTGGTGCGTACTTTTCTTCTCTCCTTCCATAACAGCATCTTTCGGCATCATGAAAGCTAGTCACTATGGATGAAACTCCTGGATCAGTATTCACTTAATTTCTCTGTGTTTTGTAACTCAAGGTGTTTCTTCAGTAATAAAGTCTTACTGTTAGTTCTGGATGATAACCAAGATCAATGACCACAACCTATATTGTTTGGTGGTGGTGGTGGTGGTGGTGGTGGTATCTTTGGGACCCTTACTGTTCAACAACTGAAAAAGTGATAAGTAACTCCTGGTACTGGGGTTTCTATGTACTAGTGTGTAGTGTCTATATGGGGAGGGATAACTAACACTAAAGACTTTCGTGAAAACCACATGGAAATCTACTACTGTAGAAGCTTCCTAAGAAATACTTATACATGATACACATATATAAGAAGAGTTAAAATGATGGTACCCTATCAAGGGGAGGGGCTCCTCAGTGTGCCTGGCTTTTTTGTTTGGTCTTTTATAAGATGGATTCTGGGGAATCAAATTCAAATTCTCATGCTTGCATTTGGCAGGTGGCAAGCACTTTACCAACTGACTGATTCTCCATGGCCCCATATTTTGGGCTCTGTTGAATCAATTTCATTCCCATCACCCTTTATTAAAACTAGCAAGAAAGCTGGGTGGTGGTGATGCACGCCTTTAATCCCAACACTTGGGAGGCAGAGACAGGCGGATCTCTGTGAGTTCGAGGCCAGCTTGGTCTACAAGAGCTAGTTCTAGGACAGCCAGGAAGAAAATTAGAAATCTACTGCTTTTAGTGAGATGTACCAGGCTTATCTTTAGATTTTGAAAGATTCTTAGATGGCAGCAGAGGGAAGAGGGTTTGGCTAGCTTACTGACTATCTTGTAAGTGTATGTTTTGGTATGTGCATTGGGGGGGCTCATCTGTGGATGTATGTGAAGAGGATAGAGGTTGACATTTGGTGTCTTCTCCTAAAGATTATTGCTTCAAAAAAATCTGTAGCTTACCATTTTATCTAGACTGGCTGGCAAGCCAGTCCTTGGGACTGGCTTATTTCACCCCACCAAACACTGGGGTTAGCAATGTGCGCTGGCCTGGATGGCTTTTACTCTGTCGGTAGAGACCCAAATGCAGGTTTTAATGTTCTCATTGTGAGTACTCCATCCACTAAGCCACCTCCCCCGCCCCACTGGCAATGCTGTTAAAGCACAGATTTCAGAGAAGTCATTGAAGTAACATGTATGTTCGCTCTCCCAAATGTTCACAATATTTTGTGTGCATGTGTACATCACACGAGTTTTCTCCAACCCTTGTCTCTTGGAAACCAGTAAGTGTTATATAAAGTGGTAACTGGAGATCTCTACAGAGCTGGGCTTTTTAGAGCTGAGCCATGTGTTATGATAAACAAACAACCCCCCCCCAAGTGCCTGTCTTGCTTTTTGGCAGGGGTGTTTTCGGGATTCAGCTGTGAGGCAGCGGAACTCCTACAGAAAGAATTTGGGTAAAGAAAAAACGATTCCATGCCTTAGCACAAAACTAGGAAAGGCCCACAAACAACAAAAATTACATATGTGCGAAGGATATGGGGGCGACCTGACTCAGAACTCAAGAAGAAAAATACCAGGAGTTAGTTTTCAAGCCAAGAGGAAAGAGGGAGGTGAGCTCACAGAAGAAGTGTTTTTAAAATCTTTGGTTCACGGTATTGAAAAAAAAAATGGGCCCCATAATACTTAAGCTCATCTTCTTGCACCAAGCACTAAGCTGCCCCCTCAGCCCCAGAGGAAGTGCTGTACCAAGTCCTCACACCCTGGGTATTTCTGTCCTATGGCCCTGCAACAAAAACCTTTTGCTTTTGGTTGGGTTTAGGGCTGGAGCTTCAGACAGGACGAAGAAGCCCAGCCAGGTGAATTCTGAATTCAGAATGAACAAGACCATTTTTATTTTTAAATGTAGCATGCCCGAAGCTATTCGCCAAACTGCTCTTTGTAGCTGGATGTCACAATGACTCCAGGGACAGAGGCGTGAACCCCACACACTTAGGCTTTGTCCATGGTGGTTATAAGAAATTGCCCTATTTTAGAAAATGCCTTTTCTTTCTTTCCCTTTCAAAACAGCTACTAGGATATTAATTATTCCATGTCTTCAAATGAAGGATCCTAGACAAATTCCCTCTAGAACTAAGGGCTGGGCAAAGGTTCGCTCCCCCTGGTGAACAGTTCCTTAAAATTACAAGAGACAGAATTCTGCCAGAGGGGGCTTTCTTCTTTCTTTCTTCTAGGAGGGGCTGGTGAGCATTCCAAAAAGTAAGTTTAATTGGTCTCCTTCCTCTCAACTAGAATTTGTTGCCACTGTTTCTTCTTTCACACCCTCCCCCTCCCTCTTTATTTGGTTACTAAAATCATTTCCACAAGTTCAACATTTTTCTTTGCCTAAGGTGGGCGGCACATGAAAAAGGTCTAATTAACTCAGAGATTCGAAATATGCCTCCAGAAATGTTTGTGCTTCCAGCCGACCCCTAGAGTTCCTGGGCAGAATGATCCTTTCTTCCCTCTCCATTGTTTACTTATTTCAAGAGAGAAAGGACAAGAAAATAAAAGACAGCATCAAGGACCTGAAAAATTCCCAATAACAAACCACAGCATGCAAACATGGCTCCGTCCATTTAGACAGATCCTACAGAGAATCATGATTTCCGTGTCCTAAGTTCCAAGACCTTCCACGGACATAGTGAGAGCTGGTTTGAGCCAGTTCTTTCCTCAATGAAAAAAATATAAAGATGCCCTCAGTGCTTCTTCCATCACTGGTGGGAGGGGAAAATGGATGTGTTTACATTGTGTCAGAGGATGGAGCGGCCAAGGCAGCGAAGTAAATGTGTAAAAAGGGACAGGCTGCTAATCACACCTCCAGATCTCCCCGATGTCTATACTATTACAGTCTTTATGTGGACTTAAAAACGTCATAGTCATTAACAAGAAATGGGAAACCAGTGGGTTTGGTAGCTGGAAGATGATCCTCAGGCAGAAATACAAGGGCCTTGGAGATACTTCTCCTTAAGTCATCAGTGTGTGCATCTGGTTTTTGGAGGAAAGACCTAACTCTCCTAATTAGATTCTAATTCTCTTAATTAGATCTACTGCCTCTTAATTCTGTGCATTAAAAAAAAGACATACCAATAGTATTAGCTTCAGTACATAGCAAGTACTGATACATGTTAAATGAGTTTGATGAGTTTTGTTTTTGAAGACAGGCCTTCACTAGGTAGCCCAGGCTTACCTGGAATTTGCTATGTAGATCAGGCTGGCCTCCAGCTCAGGGAGATCCAACTATCTCTGTCTCTCAAGTTCTGGGATTACTGTGGTCAGCTGTTCAATGATTTTTTTTCCTAAAGCAACAGATTCACGAGTGGGTTTAGAATGGAGATCTCCCGCTGGCAGCCAGACCCCAGAGTTACATCCTTGCACTGGTCTTGTCTGGCAGGAAAGTATGCTGCTTGCCACTTGGCACCCCTCTCCTTCTTCCTGCCTGGGGAGACTGATACTCTGAGTGGCATCATCTAAGCTCCCTTGCTGTCAGATGAGCCTGGGGATGGCAGGAAGCAAACAGATGCAACAGGAAATTCTACCCTTCCATCTCTGCTTGCAGAAAGCCCCACAGCAAACATCTCCCATGCGTGTCCTGTGCTTGCTTTTGTTTATTCTTTTAATGACCCACACGCTTTCTAAGACTATAAGGGTCTTTCCTTTGAACTAGGCTGGTGGATTTTGTTTGCAGCCAGGTCTCTCAAAGATACAATGGTGACAGCTTTGGCAAACTGGCGATGGGTTTGGAGCAGCAGTAGGGTTAAATTTCAAACACCTGGGATCCCACCCAAGTTTTCTTCCTCGTAGCCTGCCTCGTGGGAAGAGAAACAAGGAACATTGACCCATACCAACACACCAGATTTCTGTGGATTGCTGCTATACCTGGTGAGAGATGCAAGACCAAGGGCCCTGCCAGCCAGTTCACTCCTCTGCCGCCTCTGCAGTGAATAATAGATTCTACTCAGCAACAGGTATAGTGCACTCAGGCATTCGGAAGTAAAAGGGCTTTGCTTGTGACTCAATCTAAAATACTAATAATAATTCTGTAAGACATTTTCTTTCTTTCTTTTTTATTGTGGAGGTTGTTTTTTAAATAACAATTTGCAAAAGGGAGAGGAGACTAGGGTATTGAGGGAGGAATCTAAGCTTCATTCTGTCAGTGGAATTGTCCTCAGGACCTTGCGCAAAGCTGGAACTGTACATAATTACAGAGGTGGTGGTGGTGGAGGGATGGGGGCTCTGTGAGGAGAGGGGGCTGGCGTATGTGAAATGACATCCTCGATCATTCATATTTATATTATATATGTATATGTATATAAAAATATTACATCCAAGGACGACAGTCATTTGTACCATTTCTCAGGGTAACCCGGATGCAGGCAAGGAAAGGGCATGGGGCGGGTGTGGAAGGTGGCGGTGGAAGCGCCTGACTGGAGGCTCAGAGAAGTTGCAGGAGCTTCAGGGACTGTAGGAGGGCCCCCGGCTCTGCCGAGGCCAGGTACTGGCAGCAGAGCCAGTCCTCCAGCTCCACACCCCGCCTCCGGTCCACCGCCTTCTCTGCAAACTTCATCATCATCAGGGCTCGCTTCATGTCAATCCAGTTGTTCAGAGTGCTATTCAACACCTCCTCTGAGGTGCACGGCTGCTCCACTAGCTCCCGCCGGGGCCCCCACAGCAGACACTGCAGCACCCGTTTAGCCTCACCTATGCGGATGCGCTTGATGGGGTCGGCCTCGAGCAGCAGGTGAGCCAGCTGCTGCAGGCCGGGAGAGTAGAGGGACAGTGTGGGGAGAGGGGGTAGGTCCTCCCGCCGGTAATCACGCTCCCGCAGCTGGGCCCGCACCTCGAATGGGTTGGGCTGGTGGAGCAGCTCATAGATGAGGATGCCCGTCTGGAACTCATCAAACTTGCGATACTGGGAGGCAGACACGATCTCGGGAGCCAGCCGGGCCTGGCTCTTCTTCTGTTGCAGGTTGGTGGTGCCGCCTGGCTTCTGCTTGGCCTTCAGGAAGTTGCTGATAATGAGCCGGGGCAGGTGCTTCTCACCAGGTCCTCCCTGGCATGCAGTGGTGGCTGTGGTCGTGGCCGAGGGGCACCGGGATGTGGTGGTGGTGGTGGTGGTGGGCGCTGTGGGAGTGGCAGAGGGTCCCGGGGAACTCTGCGGGCTGCAATGCGCCAGCAGCAGATTCTCCAAACACAGATCCCGGTGGATGATCCCGTGCTCCTTCAGGTGCTCCAGCCCATTGCAGAGCTGCAGAAGCAGGAAGCACACCCGCCGCTCGTAAACCTCAGGCTCTGCCCGATGGCTGGCCGTAGAGTCCCGCACAAAGTCGGAGGCCGTCTGGTGCGGCACCTCCCGGGTGATGACCACCACGCAGTCCTGCTCCTGGGCAGGGGAATGCGAGGGTGCGGCAGGCACAGCAGGGTCCTTGCTGGATGTGTCGGGGGAAGCAAGCATGCTGGAGGGCACAGAGGCCACAAAGTGGCCGCAGTCTTGTTGGATGTTGAAGTGCACGGGCACAGACGGGCTGCAGTATGATGCTGATTTGGGTTCTGGAGTTTTGCAGATCTGTGGATAGATGGAAAAATGAGGTGAGGAATGGGATCCGTGGTTCTCTGAAACAAATGCCAGGCTATTCAGTATCGTACCAAGAGGTGGACAACTCCTTATGTCATATCATACATTAAAAAAATCTCTCAAAGGGCTCACCAAAACTTAAGAGTTACTTCTAAAGCATTCAAATTTTAGAAAAATATGGAAGAAATACATTACAGCATTTCTGAGACTTCAATTTAAGCAGCAGCATTTTCTCCCCTCCCTCCCCTCCTCTTTCCTCTATTTCTTTCTGCCACACTGGAAGTGTGGTCCACCGAGGAAAATAATCCAACCCCGTGTTGCTTCAGGGGCACTGTGGAACAAGAGAAAGATGGATCTTGTCCACAGAGTGGCCAGGATGGAGTCTCAACAAAGCAGACCAGTTTCCACAGAACTCAGGCTCACTAGTGATCCCATCGTTTCATGTGAAAGCAGGGCGGTGCTGTGAGGGGATTTCAGCAACCAGGGTATCCCCGCAACTTAAGGACTTGGTCATCTTCTCCAAGTTGCCTTGCTTCCTAGATCTAGGTAAACATGCAACGTCTGCTCTCTGAAACGACCTAAGGGCAGACTGGGTAGCTGCTGTGCAAGAAGCTGTACTCTGCCCCAAGCCATAGCCAGCAGGCGAGGGCTCATCACAATGGTGTTTATGAAGTGACGTGGGACTTCCTGAAGTTCCGTTGCATAGACCTTTCATGTCATCTATTTCTATTGCAGCCATATAAACCATACAGCATGGAACTCTGAATCAAAGAGTTCATTCAGTCTCTGAATAAAGTTTCTTTTTTTCCCAAAGCTAACCAGGGAGTGGGTAACACATTAATGCACTAATCTCTTCATTGTGGAGGAAGACTTGCAATAAAGGGGAAGTATGTCTACCCAGACATTGTTCCCTATTATACTAATAAAACTGATTTGGAATCTATATAAAGGAGCTTGCCTCAGGATCTCATTGCAACATACCCAGCCATATCACTTTTAAATGACATTCCCCTGGAATCCTTTTATTTATTAAGTTCAATGCTATTCATCATTTTTATTATAAAGATGATATGTGTGTGCAAGGAGAGGGGGACGCTGTGAGTGAATGTGAGCCGTGGAATGTGGGAGAGGTGGAGGGTATCAAAGGACAACTTCCCCTGATTGGTTCTCTCCTTCCACAGTGGGTTCTGGGGCTCAGACTCAGGTTGAGGCTTGCATAGCAAATGATTCCACTGGCTGAGTCAGCTCTTTGGCCTTGGAACGCTTTTAAATGAACAGAAGTTGGTGGGGACAGGTCCCCGAGAAAGCCTTGCCTATAAACACTCAGTGACTGCCCAGCCACTGTCTGTCAAGCCCTCAGTGGATAGGTGGAGGATCGGCACTCTGCACCCACAGCAGATACACACTGGACCCTTGCATGTGTTGGGCACTGTATCGCCCACGCGGCTCTCACGAGATGTCTCCTTAAATCCCTGCAACACTCAGAGCAGTAGGTGCTCGGACAGAGAGGAAACCGCGGCTGTGGGAGTTGAAACTACCCTGGGAAGTGTTCTCTAAGTCAAATGCCCAAGCTTTGGGAAGAAGAACAGGTGGGTTTAAATGTCAACTCGGCAACCTTCAACAAGTCACAGGAGATTCTTTTCTGAAGCAGTTGTGGTCTATCGAGAAGCTTCAAATACGGAATCGAAAAATATGGAACAACGCAGGCTCCAATAAACACAGGGCAAGGTTTCAATGATTCATCAGTATTTTTAAATAGCTGATGGCTATGTGACTCTGTCCTGTGCACATTTCTGTTTAGAGTGGCCTTATTTAATCTATATTGTCAACAGTGCAACAGTGAATTCACAGCTAACACACCACGTAACTCCTATATTCTCAGTAAGTCCCATCATGGGCTCCCTGCTTAGGAACACTAACAATCCCTTAGCATTACATTCGAGGGAAGGAGGTGAAATATCAAACTCATGAACAGCACTGACAACAAAAAGCATAAAAATAGTGAAAAAGGGAGGCGCGGAGTATACTCAAAAAATAACACATGCTTTTGGTTGGAGCAGAAAGCAGATGCTGAGCGTGTTCTAATTCCCCATCAGCTGGAAAGACACACACTGGGCCATCCCCCATTTTCTTCTGCCCTGCACATGTCCGCAAAGGATGGCAAAATGCTTTGAGTATTGATCTGTGGGTTACAAATGAATTTCAGCGGGCAGATTATGCTACATATATGGAAGCGACAATGCTGAGGATCGGTGGCATTTATCTCTCATTCTGTTTTCTTTGTGCTTTTAACTGGGACAGTGGAGGCTCCTGAGGATTAGCTTAAATGATACAGGTATGGCTTTGGGCACCAAGCCTGGCCCATGGTGAGCCTGCAGTGAAAGGGTTGCTATGGTGACCACTCTTGCCATTATGTCTGTAGCCATGTGGTGGGGCAGAGCTATCCGGAGCTGGTCTGCAAGTTCTCTACAACCCTTAAGGGAGCAGCTGCCAGGGCCTGGGACAGGCTTCCAAAGCCCTCTTTCCTTCAGGGTATAAAAGGCTCCAGCCCAGCACGTACAGGGGCCCAGAGCCCCAGCTGAGCCACTGACATTTTGCACAGAGATGTAAATGAAGGAGCAGGGTAAATAGTAACTGGCTGGATGCATTACAATATCAGTGAGCAGGACCTCAAGAAAGGCCCACACCACAGCCACCCCCTCCACTGGAGCGAGTGGCTCTAGGAACAGCTAACCAGTGCCCTCCCAGCCCTGGGTGAGGCATCCTACAGCGTGCGATGAACACTGCAAAATGGAGAAGTGATGGCAATCTTCATCTCTTCCTCCTCTGCCACCTGACTCATTTCCAGGGGACCCTGTCCTTGGCTTTAGCTCTGGAACTTTCCAAAGACCTTGGGATTGGCTCAAGTTCCAAACTTCGAGCAAACTTTGTTGTGCCTTAAGCTTTGAGCCTCATTGATGGGTGAAAATCTGGACTAGATCATGTCTGTTAAGCAATATATAAATGAATAATAATAAAAAAAGATCCACAGCCTCATGGCTGAGAAACAGCTTAAATCCCCAACTCCGAAGAACTCATGATTTTTCTTCTCTCTGCCACATATTCAGGGAGTCAGGCTCAGAGAGGCGGTTTTTGTCTTGATGTTGCAGGTCAATGAGCCTGTGATTGGAGGTTTCAGAGTCAGGTGCAAGCAGGTGCCTGTCTGCTATTGTTCACTGGGATTCAGGAGCAACGCTGCATTTGATTTCGGTGTCAGCTCCCTGCTTAACATGCATAGTTGAACTGAGCTCAGGGACACACACACACAGAGGCAGCGGCTGGGAAGGAGCCCAGCTCCCCCTCCCGTGGGCTCTCAGATGACTGTATTCTGTCTAGACTGCAGAGCTAATGAAGTGGAACAGCTGCACGTGCCAAATGATGCTTGCAGCTCCCTGCCCCCAACTGCCACATCAGGCACACTTACAAAGTCATAATGCCTTTCCCAATTACAGTATCGTCTCATGAGTATGTGATACTGTTCTCTGAACTTTGTTTTATAGGTGGTTCACTTCTCTGGAAGAGTCAAATAGGAACCCTCTGGGACTCTATCCCCATTGGAGATCAAGGCTTACCTTTAAGATTCCTCCAGGTTTTAACTCCTAAAGCAATAAGGGGTAACATGTGCTTCTGCCATCCTCTGGGGAGGCTGAACTTTTTGTATTAGGGAACATTGGCTGTAGATTTCAAGCTACTTGGCACAATCACTCACAGGTAGGGAAAGAGTCTCTGCTCGAGGTTTGAACTCGGTGCTAGGCCCTCCCTTGGTTCTTGCCGTGTAATCCTATCACTTTCTTTGAATTAAATTTCTTCAAGACTGCATGAGACTGATGTGGGATTCCCTTCTGTATGCTATGAATATGTTTTATTACCATTGGTTAATAAAGAATCTGTTTTGGCCTATGATAGGGCAGAATATAGCTAGGTGGAAAACAAAACTGAATGCAGGGAGAAAGAAGGCAGAGTCAGGCAGGTGCCATGTAGCTGCTGAAGGAGAAGGACACCAGAACCTTACTGGTAAGCCACAGCCTCGTGGTGATACACAGATTAATAGAAATGGGTTAATTTAAGAAGTAAGAGCTAGCCAGGAATATGCCTGAGCCATTGGCCAAACAGTGTTGTGATTAATATAGTTTCTGTGTGATTATTCAGGTCTAGGCAGCCAGGAAACCAACACGCACTCTCCCTTTACATGACACCTCCAGGTTCAACATAAAGAAGCAAAATGACAGTAACCGAAACCCAGGAGCACAAGACAGGGTCAAGGTCTGGAGGACAAGTCACATACCAAGTCCTAACATTCATGGACCATCTAAACTTCTGTCCAACCTCTCCACACAGGGAGCCCGCATGGCAACATAGGGGCATTCAGTTCATCTTGCTCAGATCCCTTCCCAATCACCCTCTGGCCTTCAGATGATCCCCCATACAAACAGTTACATATCTGACTGTCTCCTTTACTTTGTGATGGTGCCAAGGTAGAAATACAAATTCAGTAGCAATTGTGCTTCACAGTTGCTCTTTCCCTTGGTTGGCAAGATGCAGGGAGACTCTTCCTTGGGATGGGGCAGGGGAAGTAAGAAACATTTTTCATTACAATGGGAAACAATGGCAACGTCATGCTGGCTAAGCTGCTGAGTCGGACATTAGATTGCATTTTCAACTTCCCAAATTTTGCAACTTATAATGGGTACTTGGGGGCAGACCTTCAGCATAAGTCAAGAAGTAAATTTACTGGATACAGTCATCCTAACAGAAAAAGAAACTATGGGCCCTTTTCTTTTAACTTCGGTTGGGGTGGGGATAGGGCATGAAGTTTAGTTTACCAAGAAGGCAACTTCTAGGTTCAGACATGAAGTGGCATGAAGTCCAAGAACTAATACCATAGAAGCTCCCTTGGGACAGTCACCTTCTTCCTCTCCTTCTCTCCCTCCTCTCTCTTCATTTCCTGTGGGCTCAGTGATTAAAGCAGGGTCCTCGCACATACTAAGCAAGTGCTTTACTACTGAGTTACACCCTCAAACTCCTGTTTTATTGCAAGACAATCTGGTTGTCTTATGTAGATTGGCCTTGAGCTCACTGTGTAGCCCAGGCAGGCTGTGAACTTTAAATCCTCCTACTTCCGCCTCCTGAGTAGATGGGATCACCAGGCCTGGCAGTATCTTCCCGCTACCAGGGCCTACTCTCTTGGCTATGATCTGATCCATGTCTTCTGTGACGCTGGTCTCTGTATAACTGCGTGGAGCTACCTAGTAGCTGTCCCTGTACCCTCTTTATAGAGGGGTGGCTTCTAAGTGTGCAGAACTCCCTTGAACTTACTCACCAGGGCTCTCGATCTGTCTTTTCTGGTCATATCACAAGTTTCTTCAAAGAAAAATCTTAAGTAAGATTCACTCCAATGGCATTGGCAACTAATCCACCAGCCAAGAATCTAACTGTAACAGTAAATACTGAGCAAACATTACCATCACTTATACGGTTCAGGATAATGTCTAAGTCTAATGCTCCTGCCTCCAACACTTGAGAGCAGGCACCTTAACGAATCCTTTCTTTAACCGGATTATAAACTCCACAAGGAATCTCATGTCTACACCTCTATCCTCAGATCTTTGGGAAATATCTAGCAGAGAGTAAAAACCCGCTGAATATTTGACTGAACTCTGCTACACTAAAAGCTCTTTTCATATTGCAACTGGACCACAACCCTAAGAGCACTGACCACATCTTATACTCATGCTAAGAATCTCATGGCACTGCTTCCCAGGGCCAGGCACAGAGCGAGAGCACCAAGTACCAAGTATAGAAGGCAGCTTGCTATCTACACTTCTAAAACCTTGGAGAGGTGGAATGACGGGCCAGGATCAGCTAGTCAGACCACCGAATGGGAGGGGAGAAGTACCTACTTTCACAGCATAGGTGCTGCCAGGGTCCTCGGAGCAGGTGGCACAGTAGTAAATTGCATCCCCCGAGTCACAACAAGGCTTGTTGCATGTCAGCTTGAAGAGTGACCAGTTATTCTCATTGAAGCGCAGTTCTTTCTTCTGGCCACCCATGAAGAGGTCTTCACACTTGGTCACCAAGCGGGCCAGCGACTGTGTGTAGAGGCCCCCCAGCTTGGCGTAGGTGCCCTCCTTGCTGCTGATGCTACTCAGCAGGCTGTGCAGCTGGAGCTGGGTGCTGCCGGAGGAGGCCTGGCTGGACACGCTGAGCTGGGAAGAGGAAGTGGAGGTGGTCACTCGGCACGGGAGACTGGGGCTCCCACAGCTCCCTTTGCTGCCTGCCAGACCCAGAGCTGGACCCCAGGGGGCACTGCCTTTGAAAGCTTTCTCCAGAGGCTCAGAAGAGGAGAAGACAGGGTGGGAGTGGTCTCCAGAGTTTAAGGAATAGCTAAAAGGAGGTTCATCGTGGACACAAACATTGGTTTCCGAGTGGCTTAGGTTCAGCTTGGGACTTGCTGTTCGTGGCTTAGGAGAGCCTTGGGTCCAGAAGAAGCCATCAGGGGATGACGCTGCACGGCTCACTATCTTTTTCTGGGGCAGAGGAGGAGGCTGTGCGGGACCACTGGGGGACACATCCTCAGTGGAGCCTGATGGGAAAGGGACAGGAGCAAAAAGTTTTTTTCCACTGATGGTTGGTGAGTGGGCGGGCTCATATGATGGACCTAAAACAAAAAAACAAACAAACAAACAAAAAAAAAACGAAGAAGAAGAAATCATCAGGTTAGACGACCAATGCCACTGGCCCAGGTGCTGTAGGATTTTTTCTTAATTGGTCAAAGCAATTCATTTTATTGTATTCCTTTTCTATTTCTTCAAATGGTGGATGCACAGTGGACAAAAATGCAAACTACACAAATGGTACAGACTGACAGGTAAGTCTCCCTTGTGCTCTTTCCTTAGCACTAAGTGCCTGTGATCAGAGGTCTTCTCTGTCAGCAATTTCTCACGCATTGTCCTAATAACCCAAATAAATCTGCATGCGTGGGCGCAAACAGCGTCCGTTCTTTGGAATACTGCTTTTCTTTCACGCCTTGGGTAGAGTTTATCTACTTCATTCTTCTGAATAGTGGTGTCATAATGCATTATTGGAGGTAAGTATCACAATCTAGCTAGCAGTCTCTTGATGGACACTTAGGTGACTGTAAAGCTTCGCAAACCACGCTGTTACAGCAACAGTAAACTTGAATGCACATGACTTACGTGACTTGAGTCCACTTCCTGAAAAGTCAGGTTTAAGGAAGTATTATTTACTAGAGTAAATGTGGTTCTTTCCCATCTTTGATGTACATGTTTCTGTGATGTGTGCATGTGAGTTTATGCATGTATGCACAAATACACGTGTGTGTATGAATGTGGGACCCAGAGGTCAACCTTGGATGTCATTTCTCAGGTGCTACCCACCCAGTTTTTTGAGAAAGGGTCTCTGATTGGCAGGAGGCTTACCCATGAGGCAAGCTGGGCAACAAGCCCTAGGAATGAAATTATATCTGTTTCTCCAATACTGGAATCATATATAGTGTTGTCACACCTGATACACACACACACACACACACATATACATTTTAACACGGGCTCTGGAACACAGGTCTCCAGGCTTGCACAGCATTGCAAACACTTAACGACGATGCCATCTCTCTAGCACAGATCTCTGTGTTTAGTGTGTAGTTCTTTGGGATTTCACAAATACCTTTCTGGTGTCAGAGAATGGCAAGTCTGCAGAAATTTTAGAAATCAGAAAGATCAGAAATTCAAAATCATTTTTAATTGCATATTGAGTTCAATCAAGGCTAGCCAGGGCTACATAAGACCCTATCTCAAGACAAAAAAAGAAACCCAAACAGTAAGACACAGGGGGTGGCACACGGGCCTCCTTGCCCTCTTCCAGCCTGAAGTGGCTTTTGCTCTTGGTTCCTGGTTGATCATACACACACAGCTTATCAGGGTCACAGCAGCTGTCCTTCTCACCTGGCCCTGCTCAGCTAAGGACAGCTAACAGGCAGGTTCAGTTAGGGAGGGAGCATTGGGTGTTCCTGCCAGCAAGGCTAAGTGAATGATTTATGTTTCTTCCAGGACTCTCAGGTTAATAACAAGTGAGAGAGGCACAGTGTGGACCAGCAGGCCTTCCGTGTCTGGGAATTCTCCCCCTTGTAGTCTCAGCAGACAGTGATCCAGAACCAGCCGGCGTGAGGCAGGGAGACCACACTGGACTCGGCAAACCTGGAGTCCTCGGGTCTCCTGTCCCAGGCGCCTCAGGAAAGTGCCTCTGCTCCCATGGACTGGGTCAGGAATGGGGACAAAGTTTACAGATGATTCATTTCCTCTCAGTGCTAGCAGGAGAAGTGGAAGGGGGAGGAGGGTTGTTTCCTCATACCCTGGATTAAAAAAGCCAGGGACATGACACCTACCTATGAGGCTCCCTGAGCCCAGAAAACCTCTGCTAGTGAGTGAATCCTTGGTTCAGGAGCAAGAAGGCAAGTGTTTTTAGATACATCTATGTCCTCATCAATTTGCCTACTGGGTACCAGAAAACAGCCAGTGTATTACCACCGGGGCAAGGGCTGGAAGTGAAGGCTGGGAGTGGAGTGAAATCTGAATACTCGGTTTGGGTCCGAATCAGTGCCTCTAGGGTCAGACGCCCAGAGACAGGGTTCCTTTCCCATCCCAAGTTCAAGATGCCAGCGGGGCTGCCCATCTGCTTTCTAAGCTCTGATCTAATTTCCCAAGCTTCACGGCTTTTGTCCTCATCTTTAATGTCAACTGTCTGGATGTCACCAACATGTTCCTTTACTTTGCTTCTACTTGGGATTGAGGGCAAATGGCCGGAATAAACTAGTCATATCCAGCTGAGTCACCCCCATTTAAAAAGAAGAAGGAAGAGGAGAAAGAGGAGGAGGAGAAGGAGGATGAAGAAGAAGGAAGATAGAAAGAGAGAGAGAGAGAGCCTGGATTGTGCCATTTGGAATTCTACCACTAATGATCTGTAATTTCAACCTTCCTAAACATGTGTTTTGTCTGGAAGTCACCCCAGAAGCCCCTAAACAATCTCTAGGCAGATGGCTATCTTGCTTCCGTCATTCCTCTCTCCATCTCTACTCCCTACACTGGAGGCTGGTCACCTTTCCAATGAGGAACAATGGGGGCACCCTAGTCCATCCCACACACCTTCCCTAGATGGCCAAGGAGAATCAAAATGCCAGTTACAGGATCTGTGCAGATCCCATGTTCAGGCCGCTGAGATTAAGAATGCCCAACCCTGTTCTGTGTTCCCATGGCAATCCTGTAGGAACTGAGTTGGTGGGAAGTTTTGTTTGGATCTGAAGTCTAATAGCTGCTTGGGGAACCTGGTAAGGAGTCTAGGTATTCAGAAGCAGGTGCAACTCCAAGGATTAGCATGTAGGTCAGTCAAATACATTTAATTTCTTAGATGCTGTGAATGTATGCCATGATGTTCCAGCTAATGAGGGAGGCGATGCAGAAATGCTCCTGCATCACACACCTGCCCAGCAGAGGGAAAAGCATGAAGAGGGAAAAATCACACAATCAGTGATGGCTGACTCACTTGAAGTGTAGACTTCATGTATCCAACTGGGCATTATATCCTACAGCTGCTTCACAGGCTACGAATACTAGAATTACGATGGGGATAGGGAATATAATTATTGAGTGTGAATTTAGTGGTGTGATTGTGGCTAAGATAAATAGGGATAATATTATCCCTTCTAGGCATAGGAGTGTTGATATTAGGTGTGATCGAAATATAAACACAGATAAAGATTTTCAATTTTTTAAATACAAATGCATCTGGAGAGATAGCTTTGGTGGTAAAGAAACCTGCGTTTGAGCTTCCGAACCCATGTAAAAAGAAAGGCATGGCAGTACAAGTTTGAAATTCCATCACCAGTCTTGAGGAGGGGAGACAGGCAAACCCCCCAGGGCTTGTCCATCTAACTACTTGGTCAGTTTCGGTCAATGAGACTATGCTTTAAACCTTAAAACAACAACAACGAAATGTGGATGACACTTGAGTCTGTTCTATGACCTTTACACATATGTGCACACATATGCACATGCCTGTACCTGTGCAACCAGGCATATGAACCACAGGCCAGTGAGAAGGCAGCTGTAGACACCTCAAGTTCCTATCATATCTCCAGCGTGGATAGACTTCAGCTACTTGGAAATGTGCCGGAAGCAAGGACCTGTATTTTGAGACCTGTATTTTGTTTATGCCATCTTAAGTTCACAAGTAAGATATTTACCTTTGCAGGGCAAGTTCTGGACCTAGGAAATTAGCCTAGTGAGACCTGCAGGCCCCAGGCTTTAGAAACAATTAGCATTTCCTTTGTTAGTCAACAATCACAGACCTTCAGTATTTCCTTATCAGCTAGGGATGTCTCCGGACCTGAATTCCAACAGACCTGACACCCTCCCCTTCCCCTTGCCCGTTTGCTATATAACAGCTTCTGAGGAATAATAAAGATCAGAAAGCCTGTCTTGCTGTTGTTTCTCATGTCTCTTGCCCTTCCATTCCCCTTCCTCTTCCAGGTTTATCAGGGACCCCCGTTTGTGTCCCGCTGGCAGGGATAGAAATGGATGCCAAGATGTGACCTTCCACGCAGACCCGACTTCTCTAGTATAAGATGGAGCTGTCGCTCCAGGGCGACTCTGACATTTTCTTGGTTCTTTCTTAGAGAACCATTCTTCAGCACCGCCCTGGAGCAAACAGCGTTCGAATGCTGTGTTGCCTAAGTTCCTATTTACAGCAGCCACTACAGGCTGCACTTAGCAAAGCCCGAAAAAGACGTGCCTCTCCTGACTCCGAAAATGCTTTTGAAATTCACAGGTAAGCCATCAGTCCAGGCCTAAAATGACATCATGAATGACTTTGGCCAATGGCCAGAAAGACTCAAATTCAATGGCAAACGAAACTTAATCCTACTACAGCATGGTTATATGTTGGCATTGGACCACTGCCTCCAAACTCTGACTTAAAGTGAACAGCAGGAAAGGCTAAGAGAAATTTCTGGGAACTAGGCAAACGCTCTAATGTTGAGCTAAATTCCCAGCTGAGTCACTTTGCATGTGAACTAAGACTAAGGGTTCCAAACACCATTTCCCAAGTTTCCCTTCCAGCCTTCAGTGCCACACACAGCATACTCAGTTAGAGATGAACATCCAGCACCCCTTCAGTGCGTATGCTTCTGACGAGAGAAGGCTCCAGCATCACCTGTGGCATGCTGGGTGTGTCTCCCGAAGGCGGAGGGAGGATGTATATGGGTTTGATACCTTTATATTTAGAAGCAAAGAAGGAGTCAGGATTCCAACGGTTGGGAAAAACAGGTTAGCCCCCTCTCAGAAGGCAGGGCAAAAGTTCAAATGTGGTAGCATGAGGTCAACCTTATGATAGTCTTCTCATCTTGCTGGGTTTAATAGGTACTTCCACTGTCTCTACAGCCAAAACAGAGCTGGCCTTACAGAGGAAGTGGTCAGCCCTGTTTGAAGCCACAAGTGAGCATCATTCAGCTCTTCTCTGCACCATTCTCTGCCTGTAGCCAGGCTGGAGCAAGCATAGAGGCAGAAGGCACAGTCCCTCCCAAGATCTCCAAGCTCTGCACGTGTGCGTTAGTCCCTACCCTAAACCGGGGTGAGGAAAAGCCAACTGATTGTGTGTGGGTATGTGCGCGCAAAACTTGGGATATTCTACAGGTTGACACTTGACAACCAAATGTAGCCGGGCAAACAGCTTTAGAGATTTCTCATCAGTTAATGTTTCTTAAGCATCTACTAAATGTGAGACATTAGAAATGAATCAAGTGGGAAAAACTCTGCCCAGACCCTGGGGCGGTTTGATCCCTCGTTAGAGATGAAAAAGGTACAGCCAAACCACCTGTGTTGGCACCTTGGCAGGCAGGAAGAGGCTGTCAGGGAGGTTTCTGCCAACCAATGGGTAAGGTAGGGGCTCAGGGGTTTTCTAGCCTCAACATTTTCCAAAGGGAAGTTGTGCAACTTCTCATTTGGTTCCAGAATCTGAAGAGGCTCCACATCACATGTTAAAGTAAAGGGACAAGGTAGAGAAGTCCTTTCAGAGGAACGCCTGGCTTTTCCAGGAAGATAAATGTGGCTTGAGTTGGAAGCATGTTATTAGTATTCTGCAGCTGGATGGAAAATGTGGCGTTCAGGAGGAATCCCTCTGGACCGTCCGATCATCCCTGCAAGCGACAATACGGTTTGCAGGGAGCGAAAGGTCTCCATTTGGAAGACAGTTCCCAAGTCTCCTGTGCCAGCCAGTGCCCCGCTGGGGCTCTGAAGTTGGGGCCTTTTGCCTCTTGCCCTGACACAACCAATGAGGCTTTTCTCTTAGGCAGCTAAACTAAAATTTCATTCAGATCACTTTTCATTGTTGGGAGAAAGGTAAGCTGACATTTTTAGACGAAAAATTGAGGATGACTACTTGAAGTACACCCACGTGTTAACGCACCAACTCCATTTCTTCTAAGAATTTATTTCAGACATTTTAACCAAATCTCCCCAGTGTGGGTCTCAGGATCCCACTTCAGTTTTCTAACAGGACAGCTTGAACAAGCATTGGTAAGTGAGGGGTTTAAATGGAGATCACAGTGAAAAAATATACACATATACAGCGACTTTAAAAACTGAGTTACACTAAAGACTTCAAGTACAAAAACATATACAACTGAATTTTAGGATAACTGAGAGATTCATAATGATGTAGAAAACGGGATGAGGTGTCGGGAGAGAGACCTTTCACCGCTTATCTTCCTGCCTTGGTTGATATTTAATCATAGACACATATGAGCTTACTAAAGTAATAGTTTAAGACTCAATTTAAAGAAAACCATTTAAGATGAAGCCTCTTTGCTGACAGGGTAGTTCAGGATACTGAAAGAGAGTATTTAAACAGAATATATTTTCCTCTGGGACAAACCCCTGTCCCTCAGTAACATCTCCAAGGACAGAATGCCCAACTCAGTTCCTGATGGCCTGGGGGTATATACGGTGTTAGGACAGTTACTTACATAATATATTGGACTTGAATCTATGGATTTAAGATCAAGCGATCTAATAAGCCCATCTAATCTAATAGAGCATACATTCAATTTAGGTAGACAGTTGCTGGAGGATCTTTTTGGAAAAATATGACCTCTTCTTTGCAGAGCTGGAGGAGACTGTCACCCTGTCCCTCACCTTGACAGGCAGTCCTACCCCTCCCCACCCCCTTCCTGGCTTGTTCTTTCGCCACAGCGCTTACTGCACGGGTGGAACTAGCCATGTGCCCTCTGAAGAAAGGGACTGGCAGTCATTTCTGGGTCTACAGCATCTGGAGTCATACCCAGCCCACAGCTGATGACAAACAGCTGCCAAATGAATGACAGAGCACGAACACAAACACCCCCACTCCACACATATGTACGCATTATTTTAAAACCTATCGGCATTGCTGAGGAGGAAAACAAGCTGATTGATGCCACAGTATTTAGTTACATTGCTCTAGCTCTGGCTTGCTAGCTATGAAATAAGGATCAGCAGTGCATTTCTGGCTCTTGTATCAGGTGAGGTTCTACTGTCCCCTGCAGTAGAGCTCTCTGCCCTGTTCTGCTGCCGATGCTGGCTGTCTCTTTTAAACAGCAAGTTCTAACTTCCCTCCATTGAATCACTCAGTTAAAAGAGGGAAATGATCGTAATATGACAGTAAGTCTGTGTTTATTTGGGGTTTTGTCGTTGTTTTGAGTCAGCGTCTCTTTACACGAGGCTGGCCTGGATTCCGATCACATCGCGGCCGATGACTTGGCACGCCCAGTGTTCTTGCCTCCCTCAGCCACGCACTAGGACCGGAGGTCTGAACCACTACCCTTGACTTTAGGTTTGTATAGTCCAAGGTGGCCACTTCAAGCATAAGCTGGCCATTTAGCTGACGTCCCCCTCACAGCCCTCTACCGCTCTCTACAACAGACCCCACTACAATAACATTTGTCCTTCCAACTGCTGAGATCACTCTGTCCTTCTACTCAGGTGACTGTCTGCTTAACACACTGCCCGCAAAATGTTGTAACAGATGTACTAGGAGGGATACGAGATCTGATAAAGGTATAAAGTGGAAAATTTTACAATGATATAAAAATACCATTTTATTATTTTAGAATTTTGACAAACTCCTACTTAAAAAATTTAACGAGTTTGAAATATATATATGGGGAGGGGTTGGTTTTTTTCTAGACAGGGTTTCTCTGTGTGTCCCTGACTGCTTGGAACTCACTCTGTAGACCAGGCAGGCCTTCAACTCAAAGATCCATCTGCCTCTTCCTTCAAACGCTGAGATTAGAGGTGTGCGCCATCACCAGGTCTTACATTCTTATAAAATTTAAATTAAAATATTTCTTTTGCTATGAAACCTGGACAGAAGATCTCTAATTTTGGCCACCGACCGTGATTAATTCCTAACAACCTTCCATAAGCTACTGCTGTGATGGGATAGTTCGGAATGATGTTTTCCTTAACACAGGCCACATCATGGATGCAAAAGCCCAGCGAGATGCATTGCTTCGCCAGCGAGTTCTTGATGCAGAGAAACGTATAACCCAATTTCTTTTGACTGTCCTTAAGACTCCAGAGAGGCTGACACTAATTCTCATGTCACACAACTTCAGCTTGAACAGATGCCTCGTCCCTTCTGATTCGCTGCCTCGCTGTCTGTCCTAAATGTCAAAAAGTTAAGACGCACAAGTGTTCCAGTTGTAAGATAAAGGCAGGTACGAACTTGAGGGCAAAGCTGGCAGTGTTGGCCCATTCCTTCAATCCCAAGACTTGGGAGGCAGAGGCAGGCGGATCTCTGAGTCTGATCTACAGGTGAGTCCCAGGACAGCTAGGGCTACAGAAAGAAATCTTAGTTCAAAAACAAAACAGACAAACAAAACAAAAGGATCTGAAAGCAAGTGGACCTGAGCTGTGGTGAGAGGCAGAATGAAGGATTTCTCTTGTCAGTTTCAAAACTCAGCCCTGATTCAGACCCATATGAAAAAGCAGAAGCCGGTACGGGAAGGGTCAGCACACCTGGCTGGGGAGGAACCTATGTTTGAAGGGTTTTGCCCACTGAATATCTGACTTGTCCTAAAGAAATGACCATGGGAATAAATTCATTTTGACTCATGCTATTCAGAAATTAACGTGAGGAAAATGCCTTTATTGGGTGCCACCAGTGTCCTCACAAGATGCAGGTGGCTATCTGTACCCTACTCTACACAGCTTCTGATGCACCTCACCCAGCTCCCAGCAGCACATGATGCGCCGCACCCAGCTCCCAGCAGCACAGCTCCCCTGACATGCACCCAGAAAAGCACATCAAGCTGTTTTGTTTTCCCAGCATGCTCAGAATAGCACATCAAGTTGCTCTCCTTTTCCCAGAATGCAATGCTCCCCTGCGCCTTTGGCTCCTCTTGACCGGTTTAGTACTCTGGAAAATCCTTGTTCCTCCTTTCCTACATCCTCTTGTCTAACCATACCTGTCTTCTCAAAAAAGGCTTTCTGGAACCCTCCCTCCGTTTTCTGTTCAGGGTCAACCTGACTTCCTGTCTTAGCCCATCCACCCATGTGTCGTGCACGTTTTAATCTTATCTTTCCCAGCGCTGAGAACAGACATCAGGATTTAGGATGAAGCACTTCAGTCCAATTCTCATGGTACCAGTCACGTGGTGGCTGAGGGCAGGGTGCATTGTCGATAGCCTCTTAGAACTCATCCAGGGTCCTCAAAAGAGTAAAGGGGAACTGGCTGGCATGGGAACATGGCTCAGACACCCAGGCCTTTAGGGAATAATCTGCCTCATTAAAATTTTGCACAGAGGGATGGGAAAAGGAAGGAGATATGAGTCCAGAAGAGCTACAGAAAAAAAGGACAATCTTGATTTTGCTACATTTTCTCCAAATCCAGACGAATACATTTCCTGTTTTTGAGTGAGAGCTAGTGGAACTTTCTCATTAGAAAAGTTATAATCTACATTTGCTGACAGAAATGTGCCATGGGGTCCTCTACCACAAAAATGCCCTTTAAGAAGAAGCACGTCCATAGAATGAGGACGTCACACCAGCTGAGGTGTAACCCTAACATGCTAAGCCAGCCTAGGAGAAGAGCAGGAGAGGAGGCACACAGAACATGCCCAAGGGGTGAAAGGTCATAAACACTACCATGACATCCACAAGCGCAGAAAACCTCAAGCTCCTTTTTGGGAACATGCCTACCAGGACACATCCACATATGATACTTCAACGGTTAATATGGAATGGGGTGGGGGGAATGACCACCTTCCTTCATGTTTTAATTAGTAAACATCTGAGTAAACATCTACTGTGTACATGTATGCATATATGTATATGCATGTAAAAGAGAAACCAAGATATCTGACGTTCCAAGGACCCCAGGGGGCAGGAAGAATAAAAATATCTAACTTGTGACTCATTACTCAGGGAATCAGGAGCCTTCCAACAAGCTTTGTGTGAGTGTGTCTGTGTGTCTGTGTTCACACACATGTGTTAGCTGAGATAGTTGGACTGGCTAGCTAGCAAGCCTCAGAGATCCTCTGATCTTTCCCTCCCTAGTGACCAGGATCGAAACCCACGCCTTTATGCTTGCATAGCAAGTACTTCATGAGCAGAACGATATAGTCAACCATCAACATATATTTGAATGTAGCCTCCTTCTACCCTGTCCCCAAGCCAGTGTACTTCTAACTGCAGAGGGTGATACAAGGAAGTAGCTTGTCATGTATTCATAAGGGATGAACTTCACCAGCCCCTGGGAAAGGTCTACTTCTAGCACAAAGCAGCACCAGGACTAAAAGCCTTGCTTGAGCCTTTCAAATCCTGGGCAATTGACTCAGGTCTGGTTTGCAGACTCTGTAGATCGGAAGCCCATCTGTCAAGGACTGCTTTGTTACCTCCATCACTGCAGGTCCTGGAGTCAGAGGCGAGGCTGTCCGTGGAGCCCGTGGTGAAGCTGACGTGGGCCCCCCTGAAGGACGGGCTGAGGCTTTCTGCAGAACTCTGGCTCACTTTTTCCAAGTCAGAGCTGCTCTTGTTCATTTTTAACAGGTGCCTGGAGAGGGAATAAACAACGGACGTGAGGACGTGAGGACGTGAGGACGTGATTCAGTTGGTTTCCACTGAGAGGCCCTGCTGATGGGTCACAGGTCTCCCATGCTCTCAAAAACTGCCCAGCACCAGGAAGTTATACAAAAAATAATTTGGGGGAGCAAGAACAGGGGCTCTTATGAAATCTTATGCACAGGAATGGTGTTTGCTGAGACGGTCTGGAAGAAGAGTCGATGAATTCAGACAAGCTCCAGTGTCCTGCCTTGGGAGGAGCTGGCTTTACATTTGACCCCATCTGCCATTGATGCCATCTAATATATTCCGGGAGATGTGGCTTTAAAAAAGAAAAACTGGGAGCAGCAGCACCCAGTCCACTTCGGAGTGACACATAGAGATTGTATAGACAGTTGCAGAAACTGGGTGCTTTTGCAAGCCCGGGACTGAATTGCAAACTAGGCCTAGAACTGTAGGGAGCCTTTGTTTGCTGGTGCCCTTCTGCTGCAGCTTCAGTGGTCTGCTCCTTGGACGCAAGGAAAAGCTTACTTAAATTTTAACCAGACTTCCAGTGAAATGCTTAAGTGGAATCAAACTACCCCTTAAGCCCAAACTGCCCTTTGGCTTCCTATGAGACGGTGTGTTCTATGACTTAGATAGCATTACCAACATATAAGAAACGGGAATTCCAGCTGTAGGAACAAAGCCCTTGCCTCAAAACAAGCAGCACCAGGTTGAGTGTTCAGGTCACTGAACCCTCCTTAAGAGTCACATGACAAGTCACTTGTCACCAGACAGTTGCACTGTGAAGTGAGACAGACCCACAATCAGTCCAGTTCTTCCCCATTTGCCTGAGTGGAGGATGCTCCTTGACGGCCTCTTTGTCTTACTATGGTAGACCCACACTGCGGTGTCTGCTGTAGGAAGCATTCAGTGCAGTATTGATGGAATGCGAGCAGAAATGGTTTTCTCAGAAGTCACAAGATGAAGCTTTGACAAGGACCAGCTCCATGAAGGAGAGAGGCTGACTCCAAAGTGTTCTCTAGATTTGCCCAGTCCCCAGACCTAGACAATCAGGGACGAGGGAGATGGCTCAGGGGATAGAGCACTTGATCTGTAAAGATGAGGACTTGAGTTCGAATTCTCATCACTTCCATAAAAGGCAGGTGTCGCTGCAGAAGGCAGAGAAGGGGGATCCTGCAAGCTTGCTGGTTATATGGCCTGGCGGAAGGGGGAGCTTTTGTTTCAGTGAGAGACTCTGTCTTGAGGGAGTAAGGCAGAAAGCAATAGAAGAAGAAACCTGGCTTCCTCAGGCATGACTAAGTGGGCACTTGTACCTACACACACACACACACACACACACACAGAGAGAGAGAGATAGAGAAAGAGAGAGAGAGAGAGAGAGAGAGAGATATTAACAAACAGCCAGAGAGCAGGGTGGCGGTGGTGCCCATTTTTAATCCCAGCACTCGGGAGACAGAGGCAGGTGGATCTCTGTGACCTTGAGGCCAGCCTGGTCCACAAAGCAAATTCCAGGACAGTCAGGGCTACACAGAGAGACCCTGTCTCGAAAAAGCAAAAAAGAGAGGTGGGTGAGAGAGAGAAGGAGAAAGGGAGAGTGAGAATCACTAAGGCAGAAACTTGAGCACCCTGGTTCCTGAGCTGGCATTGTGCCTACTCCACACACTGAGGAAACACTTGACGATTTGTGGATAAATAAACAAATTTAAGAGACTCACAAATTCGCATATGTGTGAACACACACATATGCAGGTGTGCCAAATGTGAAAGAAAAGGGAGCACTTAGATACTGGATGTCAATCTTCTTACGAAAGCAGGACCAAGAATGATGCTTCTACACAAAGCAGGACAAAGGATGCTTCTATACAGAGCAGAACAAAGGATGCTTCTATACAAAGCAGGACTAATGATGCTTATTAGAAATCAGGACCAAGAATGCTTCAACACGAAACATGAGCTTGTTGTGGGCTCTGGCATACACTTTTTATTTACAATTTATCACCCATTGCTGAATTTTATTGACATGTAATTTAGGGGTTTCATATTTATATTCATTTAGAAGCCAGCCCACAATTTCTCTTTTTTGTCTTTTTGTAAAGGTTAAATCAGAAGTACAGAATGAACCGAGTCATTTTTTTTCTTTTTCAATTATCTGGTGTCATTTTTATAAGGCTTAAGCGATTCTTGAAAGGTCACTGGAACTTCCCATACAGTCACCAAGGCCTTGCAGTGTAAATGACATCTGTAAAGACTGTACTCTGGTGATCATAGGACCAAGATATGACGTGAGTCTTGCAGGTGTCAGAACTCGCCGTGTGTGACACACTGCACTGGAGTGAAGGGAAGAGGGCAAGCGAGTCTGAAACTTCAACCCCCCCCCTCACTGTAAGTTGGTATCCAGAATATCCACAGAAGGCTTAAAGAAAATGGCCAATGACTCCATTCTCAAAAACGCAGTAGAGGGCAACAGGATGGCTCAGAAGGTAAGGGTGAGTGCAGGCAAGCCTTCCTAGAACTCACAAGGCAGAACCAAAGCCGTCCTGTGACCTCCACACGTATACCACAGCAAGCACAGGCCCATACACAGGTACTCAGTAAGTTTCAATTTTTTTTGAGACAATAGAAATGAATAAACAATTCATCGAACAAGACTCAAGAAGTGAGCCAATGCACAAAAAGATGGTCAGCCTCACTAAGTAAAAAGTCTGTAAGCCAAACAAGCTCTCACTTCATCCAGTAGGATTAGCAATCACAGGCATTGTTTGAAGATGTAGGAGAAGGTGGGACCATAGATTAGTACACAGACATACACCACCACCGTCACCGCCACTGCCACCACCAATTTAATGAATCCTGGAAATTAATCCAATGTAACCCCGTGTCCACCTTAAGGCCTACATAAGGATAACCTTGAGCGAAGTTATTAAAATCACTAGCAGAAAATGAGTGACTAAATCATTCTAATGGTCACGAAAGTTCATTACCCAATAGTTCATTTCAACTAAGTAGAAATAACCAGAAAATATCTACAGGAAGCTTTTGTGAAAAATCCGTTTTGTAAAACTTTTGTTTCAGGTGCATATTTACATGTGTTGGATAAAATACTAAAGAGTCCCTATGTGGCCCTTATCTTTTACAAAAGCTGCTCTAGAATTCAGATCAACAAACAGTTTTCCTTGGACAGCAACACAGTGAGTGCTAGAGGCTCAAGGACCATATGCACAGCAACTGCCCAACTCTGCTGGCATCTGACGTGGCAGGAGAAACTGCCTCAGCCACCGAAGATGAGTGGGGATGTTTTCTAATAAAACTTTCTTTCCAGGAGGCTGTAGATATGCAACAGTCACAAACTCCTGTTCTAGAGGAACCTTCTCCAGAAGAAATATAATGCGAATTATACACGTGACTTAAAATTTTCAAGTAGTTACATTTAAAAATATAAAAGATCAGTGCGACAGATTTCAGTATTGTATTTTAGTGTAACAAACCAAAGGACTGTCATTTCGACAGGTAGTCAAATTTTTTCTTTTTCTTTTCACAAGGTTTTTATATAATAGCTTAGGCTGGCCTGGCACTTGCTATACGGCCCACACTGGCATCAAACTCTTGGCAATCCTCCTACCTCAGCCTCCCAAGGGCTGAAATTACAAATATGCAACCACCATACCCAGCAAATACCAAAAGAGAAAATTAATGAGTCACTTTAAGTTCTTTTTCATTCTAAGTCTTCAAAATCCTCCATGTATTTTATATTTATAGCTCAGTGAAAGTGCTAACTACACTTTAAGCTAGGAACCACCGTGCTACAGAGTGAACACTTAGAGACACTCTCATTCATGAACAAGAATGTTGAGGACAGACAGAACTCTCCATCAGTAAAGGAACACAAAAATTGTGGTCCAGTCTTCTAGTGGAATAAAATACGGCTGTCAAAAACAAGTGAACAGGATTATGTGCTATGTGCAAACAGAAAAAATTTCTTACAATGCTAAAAGATGGAGAGCAGTTTGTACAAAGGCTCAAGCGCAGTGTGATACCATCCACAGACTTTCAAAACATTTAACAATAGGCTTATTCTTTAAAGCATCTAATAAAATGTAAATGATGCTTGTTGGCTTTAAGGCAGTAACTGTGCTCGTGGCAACGGAGAGTTGAATTGGGAACTGGGTGGGGAGGACTCTTCCATGGATGGAGAGGACTCTTCCATGGGTGGGGAGGACTCTTTCCATGGTATCAGTCAAGTTTTCTAAAATAAACCTGGGACGGAGGAAGCAGGTCAGTGGTACAGTGTGTGCTTCACACACTCCAGGTTCTGGGTTCCACCCCAACACCACACAAGTAAGCAAAACAAAGGAAAAACAGCTAATATTTGAAAAATCCTAAGGGAAGAACCTGAGTATCAGTTCAGTTGCTACTTGAATTTCACCGTATGCTTCCTTTGGGTGTGTGGGGGTGGACAGGACCCACTAGAGCCTGAATGGAAGGCAAGGACCTGGTATGACCCGGAGAAGCATCATCCATCCAACTCCCCGAGGAAACCGCAGGCTCAGAGATTGTTGGTTCCCCCTCAAGAGAGTCTGTGGATGGAAAGTGGTGTTTCTCAGATCTTAGTCCTTGTGAATCTGTGCCATATGATGGAGAAGCCATCTCTGTAGAGTCTCACCCAGTGGACACAGAACACATATTTTGTTGTCTGTGGTTTTGGGATAAATTCTCAGTGTACGTGGATATGCACACTTGGGGAAGGACAGAGGTACCCAGCAGGAGATTGGGCAAATATTCACAGCTGAGGCACAAGCAGAATTCGTGACTTCTGGAGATCAGAATATTGCTTCCTACTGGTAAATCTCATGCAGTTGGATTCCCATAAATAATTCAAGAGGCCTTGGGAGTGCTTGGATATACATAGGGACATACTTTCTGATAAATAGTGCGGGGGAGGGATCCCTTAAAAAAAACAGTAAAATGTTAGGAAGGGTCAGGAATGCACAGGTAAAGCACTTGCCTATGTACATGAGGCCCTGAGTTTTCATCCTCACTGCTGCCAATCATAAAACCAGCAGCCGAATCCCAGAAGCGAAGACTCTCATGGAACAGCATCAACAACTTCTACCCTGGAAACCTGGGCCATCTGCCCTCTTTGAGGATTGCCACTTTAATCAGGGAACAAGCCAAAACCACATCAAATTTTAAAATGAAAGGCAAGCTTGCCATCAAAGCCCAGACTTAAAATCAAGATGGTTTTGATTCTTCAGTCTGTGTGTGCAACAGACTTCTTAAGACTCTCTGAGAAGGGCTTAAAATCCCAAAGGTGGCCTCTGAGCCTCAGTGGAGCGTTCTGTCAGATGTAAGGCCAAGTGACAACAGGAGAAACCTAACGATGTATCACAAGGCTATACTTATAACGACAAGACAAGTTGTTTTGTTTTTCACAGAGCCGGTGCAAACCCTCTGTAAAATGAAATCTGACATCCTATGACTTAAGGAAGTAACTTCAATGGACAAAACCCCCATACATTAGCCTTTTCTCTTCGGTGGGTAAACAGATCCCATGATGTCTGCTCCGTCCTGTGACACAGGACCTATTCTTGCTTAGACTTCCTTTTCGGCCTCCCACTGTTGATTGTGTGCAGGGTCACAGGAGATCTGAGTGAAACACACAACTCAGTGGCACAGTGTCTTTCCACACCTCGCTCTGCAGCTGCTACCGGGTGCTTTTAGAATGGCTTTTCCCTCCATTGTCCTGAGAGAGTGAAGTTTCACAGGAGTGGTCTCAATGCTACACTGGAAGAAAGCTGGGGGGTAGGGTGGAGGGGAGAATCAGCCGGAAGTGCCATCTGCCAGACTTCCTCATTCATAGGAAGAAGCCTCATCTAAAAATACCCCCCAGAACCTCCAGAATGAGAGCTTTCCGAATGGCTGCAATCCTTCATGGGGGCCATGTGCCAGTGTGCGGCTTGAGGCCACATCTCCCGTTGCACACGGCTGCGGGAACCGGCTGGTGACAGCGCAGTTAACAGTGTTACAAAAGCACACTGTCATTCTCTCGGCTGGATTTAGTTCAGCTCTGAGACACTTAGAGAAGAGCTTCCTGCCTCTGCAGCTAAAGATCTGAAAATACAAGCAACACCTGCATCGGAGTTTGAAGCAAACTCTTTCAATTTTGATAAACATACCACCAAGTGTCGGAACCCATCACGTCTAATAATAAGTTTAGTGATAACATGGAGACGACCGAATGTAAAAACTTCAGAACTAACACTCACACTCCAGAAGTGGAAACCCACTGAACACTTCTACACACCTTTTGAGATCACTAAGCCGAGGTCAAGCACTGCTTTCAGATTCGAACGGTCGGCCCCTAGGAACAACAAACAGCTCTTACCATCCTAACCTCCTGTTCGAGGTGCCATCCTCATCACAGTGGCCTCATGAGCCCCCTGACTGGCCGGCCAGCCAGTGATTTCGGGGCTGCATGGAGCAAACCGAGGTGAAGGGCCAGCTCCAAAGGCGGTCCAGAGTGCTTCCTTACACAGCTGTAGGTCCCCAGCTCCGGGCTCTGTGCCTCCCTCAGTTCCTCTCCGACTTTTCTATAAAATGCACTTCCTGCAGGAGCACAGGAAAGCAGGGACGGCACTGCCTCTGACTCGCGCCTTTAATCACCAATTGTCTCATTTGGCCGGCTCTAAAAAATACATTACATTTCTCTACTTACTTTCTAGTACCGAGCCTCTCTCTGAAAGTTCATTAAGAGATTCATATTGGCTTGATGACTAGGGTGAACACCCCTCTTTGAATTTCTCCCACACGTCCATATTCATTGCAACCCGTCCTCCTTGCTGTCTAGCTGCAGTAGCTGTCCTAGGATCCCTGGCACGACATACACATTGTCTGCTCTGTGCTGAACGTTGTGTTAGGGGCTGGAGGATGTAATGGTGAGAGGAATTGACACAATCCCTGGGCTTCAAACCTGCAAATGGGTAGGGAAATATTTAAGCTCTTTTAGGGAGAATGCAAGCCACATCTTCAGAAGTCTTGCAATCCTGGCTCAAACTATTTTTTATGGATCGATGCTATCTTCGTGACAACTGAATGCAGAATCCTACACAGAGGGCCCACAGGGATCCTTTATCTTGTTTGCCATATTTTTGTCACTTGTTTGTGACAGAAAAACAAATCACACACTTTCTTTGACAATCTCATTTTGAAATATTCTCCACTAGTATCTACATACACATTAAAAAATTCACTAGGAGGGAGAGGTGGGCAGGCTGGTAGATATTTGCAACCATGGTGCTGGGCAGCGGTGGGTGGAAAGTGGATCTCAGAGCTGAAGGCCATCTAGACCAGTTCTCAACCTTCCTAACACTGTGACCCTTTAATATATAGCTCCTCATGTTGTGATCACCCTCAACCATAAAATTATTTCACTGTTACTTCATAACTGTAATTTCGCTACTGTTATGACTTGTAACGTAAATATCTGACATGCAGGATATTTGATATGGGACCCAGTTGAGAACCGGTGATCTAGCTGAATGGATAATGTGGTTTGAACTCAAAATGTCCCCTAACCTGCTCATCCTTTTAAACACTTGATCCTCAGGTGGCATAGATGTTGGGGAAGGTTTAGAAGGTGTGGCCTGATTTGAAGAAGTACATCACGGGAAGCAGGTTTTGAGAGTTTAAAGACTCAAACCCTTTCCAGTCAGCGTTCTCTGCTACATGTTTGTGGTTCAAGATGAGAGCCCTTGACTGCCTGCTCTGCCACCAAGCCTGCTGCCCCTGCTTCCACACCTGCCGCGATAGACTCAACTCTCTGGAACCATAAGCTAAAATAAACTTTTCTTTTTCTTTTTTTTTTAACTCTTTTTTTTTCCTTTAAGTTGCCTTGGTCATGGTGTTTTAACATGACAACAGAAAAGTAGCAAATATAGTAAGTTCTAGCTTCAGGGATAAACTGTCTCAAAATATAATTAATAATAATAATAATAAAGTAGAGAGTGGAAGAAGACTCCTAGTATTAACCCCTGGCCTCCTGCACACATACACATATGCACACTCTCCCTACATACACACACACACCCATCTACCCAACCCCCAACACACATACAAACACTCCTATACACACACACACACACTCTCCCCGTCCCAACACACATACAAATGTTGTAGGATATTGGTAACTCCTGACTAGCTATTGGTCATTCAGTTTTTTATTACACTAAGGTAGGAGATATAGGCGGGATTTCCAGGGAGAAAAAGGAAGAGGAGGAGGAATCTAGGCATGTAGGAGAATCCAGGAGACCTGGAGAGGAAACAGGAGGTACAAGATGGAAGAGACATAAAGTGATAGAACATAGATGAATATAAATGGGTTAATTTAAGTTATAAAAACCGCTAAGAACAAGCCTAAGCTATAGGCTGAACTTTCATAATTAATAAGTCTCCATGTCATTATTTGTAAGCTAGCAGCCCAAAGAAATATCCGACTACATGTGGCACAGCCACAAGGACAGAGGAGAGGTGCCAGCAGGCTCCACAGCAGTTGCACTCACAAGAGTTGACTGCTGGTGGGGACTCTGCAAAGCGGACTCAGCAACTTCCCAGAGCTGGGGAGGTAAACGTGGCTCCTACCCATACCCACCGGAATAAAATAATAGAGTGAAGACTTTAAAGAAAGAGGAAAGCAGTTTTTAAAAAAAAGCCACACAAACATGGGAAATGCACAGTGAGTCTGGATCATGTAGGCTGCTTTGTTGACTTTGAACTTTTTGAGTGCTGACGAGTGACCAACAGCTGCTGAAAGACACTGGATTATGGAAGGGACTGCTGAATTAAACCAACCGATATACTTTAGAGATATCTTGGCTTCAAAATGGAAGTCGAAAAATGTGCTGCACTGGAGGAGAGGTTATGCCTTTGCTTCCACAGGAAACAAACAGCTTTGGATTCCTTCAAAGTTAATAGTGATCAGATTTGACCAGCGGAGACCATCTGAGAATCTTGGCTGCAGACATGAGGGAGGAAGTCAGAAAAGACTACAGACAGGTGATGTGGATGCTGATCCCTCTGCATGGGAACAGCTCTGAGACTGGATGAGACAGGATAAATCTTGTCTACAGAGTCCTCATGACTTATTATTACCTGCCATCTTTTCATGACATGGATGGAAATTTATGGTTTGGTTATACAATCCAAAATGATTTATAAAATTAGCTGATGCCCTTTATCTGCTCAAACATAGAACAACAACAACAAAAATCTTTAGCGGACTTGTGCACACTATATATTCCATACTTATGTTAATGCAGATAAATGCTACCTTTAAAAGTTTATGTATTTTCAGAACAAAAGGACCAGACACCAATGAAGACAAGTAGCCTCTCAGAATGCCTCTGGTGCAGTTTCCTCAAAATTCTGCACCTAGAACAACTTCAAAGCTGCTAGCTGAGATGGTCCAGCCCCACAGACTATCCAGCCCATGCTTCAGATAAGCCCTATGCTTTCCCATTACACAGAGACTAAATAATAATAATAATAATAATAATAATAATAATACAACCAGCTCTTCTATTTGACCATTATCCCAATTTTCTCAGGGTCACCTAAAGATGCCATCACTCCCAGGAAACAGGAAGCAGTCTAGAGAACACAATGCCCACATTGGATGTTTACCATTGTTTAGGAGTTGGTTGCAAGTTGTTGTTCATGGTCAGGGAAAAGAACTAAACCAAGAAGATTAGATTTAGGGATCTTTTTCTGAAGTGAAAAGGGGGGGATATATTATAAAAAATGATAGGATAAAAGGGTAGATTATTGAATCTACTTTTACACTAAAAAGGAATCAAAAAGTCTCAAATATTTAATGCAGGCATGGTTGCAGAGCTGCGTCATCGGCAGGGCATGCTGGAACAGAGTGATTAGGAAGTACTTCTTGATTCAGTTTATCTGCCTCTGTTTCAATATCTCCCTGGCATCTGGAAGAAGAATGCTTTCCTTAAAAAAGAATTACCCTTGCTTAGCAAAACATGCAAGGGGCAGAAATGCTGAGCAACTTTTGTTTGAATGAAACTGTTATCTACAAAATATAATGGTCTTAAAATAACTTACATTTCAATACATTGTACAGTCTTTTTGGAGAATATGGGATTAGGCTGGAAACAAACCTAACAAGAATTTATTATTATTATTGTCTTTGGTGATTGCTTAAAATTTTTTCTTGGTTTTTTTTTTTTTTTTTTTTTTTGAGACAGGGTTTCTCTGTGTAGCCTTGGCTGTCCTGAAACAGGTCTCTGTAGACCAGGCTGGCCTAAAACTCAGGGATCCACCTGCTTCTACATCTGCTTCTGGGATGAAAGGCATGAGGCATCAATCCCAGGCTTCTTTACTTATTTATTATTTAAAGACAGGGTCTCATGTGTTCCTAGCTGACTTTCAGCTTGTGATGACCCTGAACTTGCCCCACTGGCGTTGCTTGGTGAAGATGTTCTACGAGCTATTTTGCAAGGGCCCCCATGCCACCTGAACAGACTAAAAGGAACAGACTGCTCTGTGGTACTTTCCCCACTCATTTGTTTGCACGAATAAGTATAGAAAAACCAGTTTCCTCTGCGGTCAGATGACCTCTCTGGTCCCCACCATGCAGGCTTATTCATTTGCATGCACAACCAATGCCTCTCCATTCTGATCAGATTTTACAGCCTTAAAAGGCCTTTTGGGCTCAATTTTGCATTTAGTGCAAACCATTTAAAAGTAAGAATAAATCTTTTAAATAAAATAAAAATGGAAACAAAGCCATAATTAACCCAAGAGAAACTGTGATAATGTAAACTGTCTATTTAATCTTTGCCCTAGTTTCTTTGACACACAACTCCTGAAGTTCTTAGACTCTCTAAAACGCTAAGGATCTTTTCATACACCAGTGAGTTAGTTGACGGCTGACAGCATCTGGAGGAGTCCTAGGGTGGAAGGTGGTCACAGGAAGGAAGACAACAGCAGGATCAGAGGGTTGGGACTTTAGCCCCATTTTCCAAGCTCCTAGGAATGGAGAGGGCTAAAGGTTAAATTGATCACTAATAGGGGATGCTTTAATCAATCATGACTGTGTCATAAATCCAAGGGATGGGGCTTAAGGAGCTTCTCGGGAACTGAACACATCTGTTTCCTGGGAGTGGTGGCCAGAAAGGACACAGAAGCTCCGCACCCTGACCATGCACCTTGACCTATTATCACTCCACCCGGAATTCATCAGAAGCCTTTGGGAGATCTTTACAATAAACCTGCAAATGGACCTATTTCCTGAGTTGTTCTAGCAAATCAATCAAGCCTAGGGAAGGAATTATGGGAGCCCGATACACAGCTCAGTCAGAAGCACAGGTTAAAAACAACCCCGGGCTTGTCATCAGGATCCGAAAGAGGGCAGAGGCAACCAGGGACTAAAACCTTAAACCATGGAAGCTGATACTGTCTCCAGGCAAGAAAGTGACAGGACAGGGCTGAATTAGAAGACGCCTTGCTACAGTTCTCTGCATAACTAACTGCTTGATGTGTGCAAAAAGGCTCATGTATTTGATTATAGAAGCCTTCTGCGTGTATCGCTGAGTGAGCGTATTAGACCAAGTGAGACTGGTTTTTCCTGTTGCTATACTTTGCATCTGGAATCTCACCCACAGACTCAATGTCCCCCACAAACTCATATGCTGACAGTCCCCAGCACAACTGTGTCCAGAGATGGCACCTTGAAGAAGAGACTGGCTTGTAGTGCTAACCCACTTGCTCTGGGGGGAGTGGGGGGGTGGGGGGGCTTCACCTGAGTCATTACTGTGAGACAATGGAAAGTTTAGCAGATGTAGTGAAAGGGTGTGCTTGTTCGCAGCCCCTTCTGCTGGGCCATTCTGAGTTACCTCAGGCCCAAAGTGAAGGAGATAGCTGACCATCTTCAGAATCTTCTGAACCATGAGCCAAAATGAATCCTCCTACCCTCTCTCCGCTGAGTTCTTTCCTGAGGTATTTTGTCATTGACAGTAAGCTGGCTAGCATACCTCTAGTCTCAGAGGAACACACACACACACACACACACACACACACACACACACACACACACACACACACACACAGAGTGTTCGGGTTACTAGTTGCATTTAGCCAATGATCAAAATGCTGAAATTGGTCAATAGAAATTCGCAGGTATCTGCCCTGACTCTACACTAGAGAGTCTGTGCTAGAAGACACAACGTTAGTTAAAGATGGATCATTTGGGTTTCCAAGAAGCAGTCTTGTGTTTATGCCACAAGTGTGTGCTTTCTCATAGATGTGCTGAGCTGGCAGACACCTGGAGCCTCCTGGATGAGATTTCAGGGAAGACTGAAGATGGAGATGCTGTAATTGAGGAGTGAGCGGTGAGTGCTGAAGAACTCAACTCCAATACAACCCTCTAAGAACACATATTCCGGCCCACAGTCTGGAAAGTTTGTAAGAAAGAAGGAGGCTTCACCCTTCTGTTCACACAAGAGGGGTGGCTGGGGAGAGGGGATGAAGGCGGTTAAAAACTAAGCAACTGCCGGTCACAGAGGGTACTCCCATGAGCTGCCCTGTGCATAGGCTGGGCCTTCGGGAGCCTGTGGGAGAACAGCCATCCAAGCAATTGATTAACCTCCTGAATGGGTTTCCGGGTCACCTCAGAGGCCAGAAGTAGCTTAGCCCGAACATGGGGATTTCCCAAGATTACTAGCTATGGCTTAGGAAAAATAATGTTCTTAGCTTCTCTGCTTTATCTTCCCATTTATAATGTAACAAATGAACATTTGTCTTTAAGGATGCTGGGAAGGTTCTAGGGTTAGTATTTACAAAGTTCTACAAATAATCTGTGCATACAGAAAGTGCTAGTTAGATGGATGGACAGACAGAGGAATAGAAGATAGGATGGACAAATGGAGAGATAACCGGGTGATGACATCAGCGACCTCCAGTAAATCAAGCCATGTCTTTGCCACTACAAAATCAGAAGGGTTAGAGGGTTCACTCCACCTCTCTGCTTCTGTTCTCATCATAGTATTTCAGGGAGCCTAAAGGGGAAAGGATAACCAAGATGACACATTTAATTTTAAATAAACTAGAAAGAGTTGATTTGTTCATCTTTCAGATCTCATTTTGAATCTATGTGTTAAACATTTGGATCATTTAGAGCACAGCTCCCAGCCAAGCAACTTACTCAACTCATTGTCCCTAGCCAATCAAGTTACTCAACTCACTGTCCCCAGCCAATCAACTTACTTAATTCATTGTCCCCAGTCAATCAAGTTACTCAATTCATTGTCCCCAGCCAATCAGGTTACTCAACTCATTGCCCCCAGCCAATCAGGTTACTTGACTCATTGCCTGGCTTTCAGCATAGGAATCTGTAGAAAAAGAGCAGCCCTTATTGTATTAGCCTATTGTTTGCGGATGAGAAGCTCCTTCGAATACCTCAGGCTCCCTAGGACAAAATCATCCTCTGCACATCGTGTCCTCATGAGCCAGCAAATACTTCTAGTGGCTGACTCAACCTTCTGTCACTATGTGAGTCACTCTGGTTAGAGCCCTAATCATCTATCCACCTGCAAAGATTCCTTAGGCCTGGTGGTAATATTTTTCTTCCTAAGCTATTGGCTTTGGTGAGTCTGATTTCAGAACTCTCATACTCTTGTCTTTGGCTGACAAATAGTTCAAGTCCACTTTCCTGATGATGCACCTGTACCCAACGATCGGTCTTAAGAAACCAGTGTCTCTTTACAGCAGACCCCATTTCTACCACCCTCACTTGGAAGGCTGCTTGGAACAAAGCTGATAGGATGAACTCTTCCCCTTCTTCATGCTGCTCCAGGCTGCTATCCAAGAAGGATCAGAACTACTCAGAGGCTCTTTTTACACCCCCTGGTCAGTTAGTTCCTCAACACTCTCTTTCCTCAATAGCTCCATTTCCCTACTTTCAGCCTTGGCAACAGCCTCCTCAGTCTGGATTACTCCAAACACCTGCCATCTTTGCTTCTGCCAAGTACTTTTCTAGAAAAATGCAGCAATCATCTAGGGCCGCAATTGATTCATGATAGGTCCCCCCCCAATTAACTGAGATTTCACCCTAAGATTGATACAAATTCTTGAGCCACAATAAATAGATGAAATAATGTTGTCAAGGCTGGAAATCTCAGGTTTCTTAATTTAAAAAGTTATTAGACAACCGTGGTGATTGAGACTGTGGAACTTATTTGAACACATATGTTCTGACAATATTAACCAAGACGGCAAGACCATTTGATGGAAAAGGACAGTCTTTCCAATAAGTGGTGTTAGATTAGAACATTGAATGGATTTGGACCCTAACCAATGAAAACTAGCCCAATATGGATCAAAGACCCAAATGTAAAGCCTAAAGCCATCACATTGCTAAGAGGAAATGCGACCAAAGCTTCATGACATTGCATTTAGCATTGACTTCTGGGAATTGAACCCAGGGATGCACAGGGGAAGACGGTAAGTTGGACTGCAGCAAAATGAAAAGCTTTCGTTCATCAGTGGACGCACTCGACATAGGGAGAGAGGGTAAATACATTGGCAAACACTACGTCTAATAAGGATCCAACACGCAGTACACATGGGCTTCCACAACTCAGTAACTACGAAAACAGTAACAACAACAGAAGTTTAAGATGGGGAAAGACCTCAAACAGACATTCCTCCAAAGTTTAGACTAGCCAGAAAACACATGGAAAGATTTTTTTTTAAACATCAGTAATCATGAATCATGAAAGAAATGTCAACACGATGAGGGGCTACTTCATGCTCATAAGAAGAGCTTTTATATATAGATCTCAAACAATCCCCAGGAAGTAACAAGCTTTAGAGAGAATGCGAGGAAATCTGAGCCCTTGTTTATCACTGGTGAAAATAACAGTGGCACAAGAGTTGTAAGACATCACTGGGTGGCAGCTCCTCCAAAAAAAATTTTTTTTAAAATCAGATATAAAATGATTCAGCTATTCTAACTCCTGGCTATATACTCTCCCCCACCACCCCCAAAATCAAAGGCAGGGCACAGGAGGCTATGAACGAAGCAACATTATTCACAACCGCTATAAAAATGGAAGCCATCCAAGTGTCCATTAACAGATGAATGGACAAGGTACAGGACACAGCAGAATATTAAGCCTTAAGAGGAAATTCTGTCAAAGCATGACATGGACAAAACTTGAAGATGTTGTGCCAAGGGCAACAGCCCATCACAAAAAGACATCTAGCACGTGACCCCACTTACATGAAATATCTAACGCAGAATCAGAAGCAGGAAACTGAATGGCTGCTGTCAGGGCCAGGGGTAAGGGAAAGTGGTGGGTTATTGTTTGATGTACAGTTTCAGCTTTGCAAGATGAAAAGAATTCTGGCGATCGACTGTACAGCTATGTGAATGTGGAGTCAACTCTCAACCAACAGGCTCCGTTTCTGCAGGCCTAGCCAGCCATGGGGAGACGGTATTTGGAAGTAACCGTGGTGTCTGTTGGGAATATTCACATTGTGTCCTACCATTGTTTTCCACACACTCCAGTACAACAACTATTGACAAACCATTTACACTGTGTGGGTTGTTCAGATAACTCTACTGATGATTTAGGGTAACTGGGGGTGGGGGTAGATAGGTCATATGCAAACTCTAAGATGTGTGACAGGAGGCCTGAGCATCCAGGGAGGTTGGCATCCTTGGGTAGAATCCATTTCCTACAGATATGGAGGAGTATTGACTACTCACCTTTGCATGTAAAAACTGGTTTAGGATTGCAAACTCTGAGCTAGGTGTAATTCACCCCAGCTTAAAAAACAAAAAATCACCTAAAAAGGTAAGAAAATTTTGGGAAGGGAAGCTGGGCCTGGAGGTGCAGACCTGTAATCCCAGCAAGCTTTAAGAAAGGCCTGGGCATGTAGCTCGGTGGTAGAGTACTGGCTTAGCAGGTGCCCGGCCCTGGGTTCACTTGCTGGAAACCTTCCCACAGCCCAGGGAGATATGGCCCTGTTACACTGCTACTTTGTGCCTGCGCTAGTAACTGCATCCTGCAATGCGTCTTCGGTCCTTCGATAGATCCATCTATGTGTCTGGACACCTTTTTCCTTCACTGCTTTGGGCTTTCATTAAGCAGTTCTATTTCATACTCAATGACATTTCACTTACCTATTTCTCGAGAGATGAATATCTGGGATTGTTCAAACTTCCTGCTATTATAAACAATGCTGCAATGGTTTTCCTTGTATATGTTCCTTTACTGACCCCTGGGTGTACTTCTCAAGAATGAAGATTGTGTGGATATGGTATACTCTAATTGTTAGTTTTATGAGATAACATCATACTATTTATGAAAATAAAAGTCACTTCAGCCTCAACTTTTACTAGTAGGACATAGATAGTTTTTTCCTCTCTTTACTGAAATTTGGTAATACCTGATGTATAAATCTGGTATGTGGCAAGCTTGTTGTTTCTTAATTTCATTTCTCTTTATTGCTATTGCCATACTTTTCTATCTTTGTGTGTGTGTGTCTGCACGCATGCACTCATGTGCACCTGTGATGCAGGTATGCTGTGGTGTGCAGGTTGAGGTTTGGGAACAGCATCGGGTCTCCTGTCCATGGCACACAGCAGGCTAGCCATCCCCCAAGCTTCTAGGGATTCTCCTATTCCTGCCTCCCATCTCACCATAGGAATGCTGGGATCACACACGCATACTATAGCATCTGACTTTCCATGGTTCTAAGGATCTGAGCTCAAGACCTCATACCTGTGCAGCAAACGCTTTACCCACTAAGCCAACTCCCCACCGTCTTCCTTTGAGTATCAGTAAGATGAAAGAACTCCACGGCCCCTGAACATTTTGTTTCCCCCACCCCATGGTCTACCCACATCTCTTGCCCACTTAGCATTTGTCCCAGGTGCACTGTGACCATCTGACACCCTCTGTACCTGTCTTTTGTCACCTTTCCATCTCCTACTCAGTAGTTCCCTTCGTGTGATACCCTCATTCAATAGAAACCTCCCAATTGTGCTACAGCGTGTATGTTAGGGTGAAGATTTTTCGATCCACCTTTTGGTTTTCTCTCACACAACGTCATTATCCCAGTGCAATCCATCGTTATATATGATGGTATAAAGCAGACTTTCAGTATGGTTTTATTTTCATTTTTTTCCTTATGATAAACTAGTTTGTTAAAATCATCTAAGAAACAATCCATACTTTCCCCACTAGTAAATGGTCCAGGCTCTACTCAGGCCTGGTGTTCACTATATAGGGATTAAATAAGAATCAACATAAAAGAAGCCTCAGACCCTGAACTACCAGGGCCTGGTCTACTACACATAGAAGGCACGTAGGAACTTTCTTTACACTTTTGGAGAAAATGGGGACAATCTTTGAGAGTAGTATGAGGAGAGGATGGAGGGTATATGTCTAGAATTTAGAGAAATTTTCTCTATTGTAAAATTTGGAGGTAACATACATAGATAAAGGACATTTTTAAAAAGTAATAAGTGAGGCTGAGGGAATAACTCAGTCAGTGCTTCTGTGCAAACATGAAGGACTGGGTTTGATCCCTAACACCCACACCAAAAGTTAGGATTAGAGGCACTTAATAACCCCAGAATTGGGGAGGTGGGGGCAAGGGGCTTAGTGGTCAGCTGGCCTGGACCAATTGGCAAAGTCGTAGGTACTGGTGGGAGATTCAGTCTCTGTGGCAGAAGCATGAGGCAGTTGGTTACATCCATGGTCAGTCAGGAGCAGAGGGGACAGGAAATTGAATGGGTCTATAAACCTCAAGGCTCAGCCCCTAGTTGCCATGAGATAATGCTCTTGTCCATTGTAAAGATTTGTCACTGGTATTGGTTTAATAAAACTCTGGTCAGTAGCCAGGCAGGAAGTATAGGCGGGTCAACCAGACTAGGAGAATTCTGGGAAGAGGAAAGGCAGAGACACAGTCACAAGTCAGACACAGAGGAAGCAAGATGAGAATGCCTTACCTTACTGAGAAAAGGCACCAAGCCATGTGGCTAAACATGGATGAGAATTATGGGTTAATTTAAATTGTAAGAGCTAGTTAATAATAACCTTGACATAATAGGCCATACTGTTTATAATTAATATAAACCTCTGTGTGTTTATTTGGGAGTGAATGGCTATGGGGTTGTGTGGGGCAGAAACTTTCGTCTACGCTTAGGGGTACTCTTCCTTCAGCTAGACACCTCCCTCCTCCTAAATGTTGCACCTACAGAAATGACTGGGGACAAAGTATTCAAATATATGGGGACATTCTAGACCCAAGCCATAACACCAAGTAAATGTAACACATCGGCACATCGACTCTTAGAGATGGGCATTGTCCCCAGAAACCATCTTTATATAAAAGATGATCTTTTATCAGTATGTGTTAGGAAAATCAGTTTTGTTCTGTTTGTCTAATTCAAATTCATAACATTTCATTTTCACATTCAGACTCACCATCCTCAGGATTCTGACACATTTCCCATATCCGCCCATGGGACAAGCCAAAAAGGAAAGGGTTGAACACACTCTGCTTAACAGGTTTAAAGACTGAAAAAATTAATTTAAGGTCTATAAAAAGAAGTACCCCCTTAAGGGATAGGTAGCCACTTGGATGATCCATGGATCATCCAAATCATTCATTGAAAGGGAACAAGACTTTTTAGCTTGCGAGTCAGAAGTCAAAGGTTACATTTTCTACTAATACTCAACTTAGGAACTCTAGGCTAGACAGAATAAAGATCCCCATCCCCCAAATAAAGGCACTACTGAATTACTAAGTTACCGTCGAGAATGGTTATGGAGCACCAGCCTTTTTTGCATCTTAGATGGCAAATTTTAGATTTTAAAGCTGATTTTACAAATAGCTACCACATGTGTCAGGACTTCCATCTCTGCACACCCTGCAGACAGTACTAATCAATTGCGGCAAACTTTCTCACAGGCTGGGTTCTCACGTAAAGCTCTAGGGAAGTATTCTACCTGATCTGAGCCGGCATAGATGATTCAAGGACACTGGGCTACAAAGGCTTACTTGTGCTCTGACCTACACATTTGAGGAGGAATTATCTTAAATGATGACTTATTTTAAAATTCCAGACTCTGCTCTCTGACCTGTCTTCAAGTTCATGTTACTTACTGCTATGTCCACCGATCTCAACGATTCTTGTATTTATGCAGTGTGCTTTATTCCCATTCATCTTGACTACTGACGTGGAACTCCCAAAGAGCAGCAGCCGTCCTGAAGAGTTTCCAACAATTTGAGAGCATGCTGTGACACCTGATGGTCTAGCTTGGTTCTAGACTTTTAGAGAGGTTCTGAAAACACGTGGGTAAACAAGTATGAAAGGGCTGCGAGCCAAACTACAGGTAAGTCGGGGTCATCTGGTAGTGTCAGAAACAACAGCTGAGTAACAAGAAAGCCCACTGGACTGAGGAGATGGCTCGCCGGGTACCATTTGCGGAACAAGAATGAAGTCCTGGGTTGGGATCCCCAGCACCCACCTAAAATACTAGACAATGGTGCCTCAGGCCTGTGACTCTAATGCTGGGGGAAGAATGGTGTATGTGCAGGCAGAGGAGCTTGCTGGCCAATCTAGCAGAAATGGTGGCTGCAGATTCAGTGAGAGTTTGTCTCCAAAACTGAGGTGCACCCTCACATACCTGCATGCATACATGTACATGCGTTTATTACACACACACACACACACACACACACGCACACATACACACACAGAGAATAAATAATCTAGGACACTGGGCATAAGCTAGGTGAAGCAGGGAATTTCACAACACTGCATGGGAAGAGTACGAACATGCTTAACACCTAACATTTCCTGGGATCTGCCCACAGCCATTAGAACGATTTCAAACAGAGATGGAAGATGTTTAAAATCAGAAACACACTTGCTGCACGAAGGCAGCCAGGCCTCTCTGCCATGTATCTACCAATCATGAAAGAAGGAATTAGCGCTCATCAAATCCACTATCCCCGCATAACAAAACATGCTTTGGGGCACCAACGAGAAAACTGCCTACCAGCTGGTTACTTCCATATCTCTAAAGCTGTCAGGTCACCCTAGCAATCGAGTCTTTTTGGTTACTAGACGCAGACAGGGCAGTCTCTGTCACCCAGAGACCTTAATCTGTGTTTCTTAACCTCACTCAGAAAGGACGAAAAAGTCATGCTCAGAGAAGCAACATCACCCTAGAATTCTTATAATTCACTGCTGGGGAAAGAAGATTCTAGGTGATTACTACCTGAAAGGAACATTCTTGTGGCAAGAGGGGACTGGCTCCACACACCTGCTCAGCTTTAAAAAAAAAAAAAAAAAAAGCTAAGTAGCAGAGGCCACTTGCAAGATTAAAATGGACAATCGCTGGAGAGTGATTAATCCATGAAAGAATGCATTGTCCCCCACCGTGTTTGCCCACCTTGAAGCACGGACAATTATTAACCTCAGCTTATTTAACCCAAGGTGGCAACGTTCTATTGAGCAGAGACAGCCACGGAATTACAATAGGTGTCCGTTGAAAAGTCAGATGAAAAGTTGTTTAATCCACAGTGTGCTATGGCCTTCTTAAAAATTAAAAATTCTGGGCGGGTGAGATGGCTCATCAGGTAAGGGAATCTGAGCAGGCCTGGTGCCCTGAGTTCAATCCCCAGAACCTTCACAAAGGTGCAACAGGTTCCACAACATTGTTCTCTGACCTTTACACACATACTATGGCACATATGCCCACACACATCACACACAACAATGATTGTTTAATGTCTATTTATATAATTTTACGCGTATCTGTGCGGGCCTGCATGTATTATGGACAGTATGTGTATGGCGGTCAGAGGAGGGTGTTGGATCCTCTGTAACTGGAATGGGTGCTGGGAACTGAACCTGGGTCTTTTCCAAGAGCAGTAAACACTCTTAACTATGCAGTCATCTCTCCAGCCCATTTTTTAAAAAATTAATTCTACTCTGAATATCTACTATGTAGCTGGCTCCGCGCTAAAGGATCTAACGGAAATGCTAAGCAAGAACACATGAGACATAAGTCATGCACTCTAGGGACTTCACAGTCTCCTGAGCAGCTGAAAACATGGGCCAGGTGCTAATGCAATGCAAGACACACTGTGTCACCCTCCCAGAGTGTGGTAAGAACACAGCATGGGGCCACCAACAGACCTAGGCGCAGGACAGTTCATAGTCCCAGCTCTTTGTCCCTTTGGTTAACATCTCTTGAGCACATATTTTGTGCCAAGGAAGAAGCTAGGGGCCTTTCTGAAGAGTGACTTCAACTGGCCATGGAGGAGAGGGCTGTAGCCCAGTGAGTCCCACGCACGGAGCCGAGTTCACGTTTCTGCTGCTGAGCAGCACGCAGGCTGTGGTGAGAACCAAGAGCTCTGAGAAACAGCCCCATCAAAGGGCGTCAAAGCAGTCTGGGCCTTTGGTGGTCAGACTGCAGGCCTGCTCATTTAATTCACACTGATGAATCCTCAGACCCTAAGAGAAGAAAATCCCTACAGCTCTTCACACTGATGAAATCCTGAGAACCTAAGAGGAAAAACCCTATGACTAGACTCTAAAAATCTTGCACACAGTCCAACAAAAAGCAGGTCATTAGTAGATGTCCAATGATTTAAAGATTATCTAACTTCTAGGCAGTCAAGGAAGTGCTCAAAATTGCATAGAAGTTCCTTAAAGATTATATATATATACATATGTATATATAATATATATATCCAATGATGGATGGATATACATATATATATATATGTATGTATCTCCACCAAGTCAAAATTTGTTTAAAAAATTATAGAAGAGAACAAGAAGACAGAAATTAACTTTAATATTTCCAGCTTATGGCATATAAGATGCCCTGTTTCCAGATTCTGCCTACAAGCTCATAGGAAGGTGCCTACTGCTGGCTTAGTGGAGTAGAAACTTCATTGTTGGCACACGTACCTTGCTCCATTTGCTAAACTGTGTGTGGAGGGTGCGGAGTTTCTCCCACGGACTATGCCCAGTATGCATTCTCCCTCACCCAATTCCACCTCTTACTTAAACATGACCAGAAAGGCTACGCACAGTCAGAAAAGGTTCTCTATACCCAGTGCTCCCTAATAAAAAACTGATTGATGAGCCCACGAAGTCTCGAGACTTCCTAGGCATTGGTGTCACCCACTGCAATATGAAGTGGGGCTGAAATCAAGCATTAGAAGCTTTAATCAGATTGGGTATGGAGGCTGAGGAGAAACGGCCATCTTACTCATGCCCTTCCTGTCCTTGGGGCCATACTGTGTGACCACGTTTCAGGGGAGACCACACAATGAAGATGTGTCACTTCCTCCTGCTAGCAAAGTGGCTGCCTTTGTGAACAGAAAAGAACTCTACCGGTGACGTTGTCCCTTTAACACAGGAGGGAACTGAACAAGGAACAGCATTGCCTCCCAGTATCCTCAAAACAGAAAGAACAACACAGCATGGAGTGAATTAAATCGAAAACTGGTAACATTGAAACAAAAAAAAATCTCCGCCTTTCATGGAAAACTTTTCTCTGAATTAGCCTGACCTGGACCCACCGAGACTGTACAGAAACATAAACCCACCTGTGTTCTTGTTCCACTATCAAGTCCACCTCTGAGCCCAGACCTACCCTTCTAACTTGGGTCCCTCTGTGAACTGCTCGCCTGCTGGTCCTAATGAGACGAATCGCCACCCGCTGACCTTCTCTCTCAAAAGCCGTAAGTCAAGTCACACTAGATTTGTGTCCGCCCAGAAACAAAAGGCAGAAAGGAATTGGATTCGTGTGCATCTTAATTGTTTTCCCAGGTGCTGCTGCTCTCATTTAAGACTTGAAGGGGAAACAGGAATGCACAGCCCACACTTCTTGCCTGCAGTTTTCTGATTCCTAGCCGACCACCAACAGTACTCATCAATCCTTATCTTATACTCCTGCCCTGAACTGGGACAAGGTGACCCAGAAACCTGGTAAGGTCCGTCATCCTAAGCCGTGAGTTTGTAGGCGGTTGTGAGGATGTAGGCAGTTGCCTTGGCAGCGGTCAGTAAGAAAGAATCCAGACTCAGCCAAGAAAGGCACATTAAATAGGCTTGGAGAGTTGTCTTGCAAAACATTACAGCAGGAGGTTAAGCATCTCAAAGACAGATAAGCAACTCCGCATTCACCATAGGACCAGAGAAAGCCAAGCCACTCCCTTCAAGATAGGGGTAAGGAAGCAGGTGAATCTGTTTCTGTTTCTCCACCCTATGTAAGTAGAACACAATGCAGCCCTTGCAAGAAGCAACCTTTGTCCAGGTACATATACATAACACACATAGCAAAGCTGATCGTTAGAAACAAAGCCTAGCCCTACGCATGGAAATCAGATTAACCGTCCGCGTTGCCTCAAGACGCTCCACAATTTCCATCTTGGAAAACTGATATCATCTTCCCTAATTACCGATGTGCCCCGCGATTGGTATTGACTCAGCTGGGGCTGTGTGGCTCCTAATGGTCTCATTTGCCTTCCACCTTGATTTCTGAGATCAGAATACTTTGGGATCCTTTTGCTGTCTTCCTTAAAAGAATTCAATGCATACTGAGTTCCAGATTTCAAAGACAGCTTATAGTCCTAAACCTGCTGTCTACCTACTCACAAGAGAGATGCAAAGACGCTGAAGACAATGCCGGCAGCACAGGAAAATGAGAATGCTTTGGAAATGAGCTTGTTTGACTTACTCTAAACCTAAAGTCGTCGTTTTGAGGTTTTTGTTTGTTTGTTCTTGAAAACAAAAATGGAAACCAGAACCTCTGAGGTTCCTACCTTATTTGAGCTACATATAATCCAAAGGCTTCGTCATAGCATATTGGACCTAGAGTTTCTCAACTCATCCTAGATGCTAATTAAAAGCCTTCCTGAGTTATGTTGCTATGGTGACCAGGACTTCAAGTCCTATGACTCTAAGTGAGAAGTTTGAGTTACTTTTCTAAGACTTGGCTGGTATTTCCAGGACTGGGTCAGGCTCATTCCTCCAAGATAGGGATGCCGCTGCCACACCTGAAACCCCGTGGCACCTTTTACCTGAGTAATAACTACCGTCCTCAGTGAACTCTGTCCATTTCATTTCAAAAACGGGGTAAGAGCCCAAGCTGGTTCAGCCGGTAATGGAGCTCAGTGCAAAGGAACCGATATGGTAGAAGGAGAGAACTGACTCCTGCAAATTGTCCTCTGGCCACAACACATGTCACGTGGGCATGGGCACATACACAGAAATAAGTGTAGAAAACGACTGAGAGAAATTGTGTCAGACAAGTACGGCATCCCATTTTGGAGACTCTGGAAGATAGCGTGTGGCTTGCTCAACCACACCTGAAACCCTGGAAGATAAACGTGAGGCAGCATAGGTTGGCATTGTGATGTTGAATCTGGTGTTCCTCCGGCACCCAGGACTGTTCTGCTCCCACACCCTGCTCTGGTCCTATATGCCTGGCTATGTACGGTAAGGTTAGGAGCTGAGCTACAAGTTGCTGTGGGGCTGCCAGGGACTGATTTCTTCAGCTCTCAATCCATTTTGTGATCTGTAGACTGTGACTGGTAATTCATGTCTTGGGAATCTATTCTAAGAATTAAATGAGTTATTATGTCTCATGTCTGAAAAACAAAATCCAAGCTACCCCCACAGTAAGTGTCCTATAATGGGAACTCAGCTACTGAACCATTCATTCCTTCAGGGAGTTAAAAGTGTAGCTGAGGGACCCGACTGAGTCTACAATCACCTAAGACTCTAGAAGGTGTCAATACTGTGTGGTGGGTAGCCAATGGAATACCTGCACAGAGCAGCGGCCATGAGGGCAAGCCCATGTTAGATCATATCACAGGCTAAAACGCCTTGATGTTCAAAGCCAAATGTCACAGCGGCTTCTGTCTGTGCTCAATTCTCTTGTTTCTGACAGCAACCTAGAGGTTGCTGCTCAAACAGAACCCTGGCAGCCACAGATCTAGAGGGACCATTTGGAAAACCTGACTTTTGTAACAGCAGGTTGTTCCTCCCGCCATCAAAATCAGTCTTGCTTGCTTTCACTAAAAGGGGAGGAAAATTTCCCAGAATTTAAATTCCATTCACAGTTCAATAGCTTAGAGAAGACATTTATCTCCCTGGAGCTTTTGAAAGGCGCGCTAAACTAGCAGTGGAAGAGCGAGGCGATGGAGAGAGCTGTGGGTTGCAGCATGCTGACCCCAAACTGTACTCTTTTTTTCCCCTTTGAAAAACCCACATCATGGGTGTTTAACCATGTGCAAAGCTTCCTTTAAAAAAAGAGTTCCCCGAGGCACAATATAGCAGTAATAGTTTATTGTTCACATTCTTGACTTTACCTACCTAATTCCTGTAGTGTGAGCCCCATTAGCCCGCTTTTCTATGATGTAACAGATGAAGTTTCGGAGCTTTTCAAGAAAACACTATGGAAGATACTTAAGAGATTGGAGGAGGGGGGTCGGCTTTTTAAAAAGTAGCAACAACTTAGTAGCGTTATTTTGTTTGGTCTTGTGATGTTGGTGAGCCAACCCCAGGCCTCACTGGGCTAAGCATGGGCTCTGTCATTGAGCTTGCCCACACTGCATCCCCAAGCTTTTTTTTTTTTTTTTTTTTTTTTACAGTGCTAAAGATCAAACTCGCACAGTCTTGCATCTGCTAAGCGCTCTGCCACTGAACTATATCCCCAGCCCCCGGGGTGCTTCTTTGCCCTGTAAGATTCATTATAAATAGCCAGTCCACACACGGCTTCTTGGCTTATTTGCCGAGCACACACACCAAGCAAGAGTTCCTGCTTTCTCAAGGCTGAGCTGGGGCTCTGGGAAATTTACATAATGTACAATGGCCTTTGGGCAGACACTGGTGCTGGCAGGCAGCACTCCAGGATGGACCTTAGGCTTTCCAGAGAGGCCGCAAAAGCAAAGGCTTCTGGGAGAGGCCCTACAGACTGGTGCTTTTCCTTAGGACTGTTTCCACACAGACAGTGGTACTCACCTTGACTTTGGAGGCGGGGGAGGCGGTGAGAACACCTCTACCCTGCTTCTGTCCTTGGGGAACTCAAAGGCGAAGGAAGCCGACTTGCTCATCCCAGTGCTAGCTTTGTTGTAATGGCCTGAGGAGCCGTCCGTGGGACGGAGCCGGTGCCAGGTAGAGGAGTTTGAATGGTCTGTGGTACCATTTTCCACTTCTTTCCCCCAACTTTGACTCAACAATTCCTGTCCGACCTCCTTCTCTTCCTCTATCCGACACTGGCGGCTCCAAGCACCAGTCTGGTATCTTGGCCGTCTCTGGTCCAAGGCTGAAGAGGAAGTGGCTGATGGGGGACACTTGGCCGGGTCCCCAGTGGCAATGCCATTGGTCTGGCAGGAAGAAGTTCGGTTAGTAGGGACTCTAGACAAAAGCTGGGGCCCAACGCTATTGCAGCCAGTATTCCCATCACTGTGGTCAGTCAGAGGAGAGGCTGCCGGCGACGCTGGGGACCCTCCTGGGCTGCTCTTGGACAGCTTGGGAGGAATGGCGGGTTTCTCTTTGGGCATGTTCTCAGTCACATTATGTAGATGGCTCTCCCTTGAGCTTAGCCCCTGCACAACCAAGGGTTCCTCTTCGCCAGCCTGTATGTCCTGGTTCAAAGACCCATGTGGCCACTGCACCCCCACCGCAGAATCAGGACTGCTCAGGTAGATCGTCCTATGGTCCTCTTCTGAGTGAGCAGCAATGACAGTAATGGTGGTTGCCACCTGAGGAGCCATACTTGCGCCTTCCTTGTCCTGGCTCCAGCCAGAGGATGTCTTCTGAGCCCAGGTGTCACCTGTCCATACTTGGCCCTGGCTGTGGTCAGCGGCGACCTGCTCTGCCTTGGTCTCAGACCTTGAGGGCACCGGCACTGCCTTCTTCCTCTTAGTACTTTCCGCATAGATGGGTTCAGGTTGCACAGCCTCCCGAGGCAGGGCTAGGGGCTGGAGCTCCCCAGTTTGCTCCACACATTTGCCAGAGGTGATGACATGGCAACCAGAGTCCTGCTGCTTCCCTAGGGCTGGTTCCTTCACAAGAGAGCAGTAGTCATTCTCAAGGTGGGGAGCAAAGGGGCTGCTGGCACCACCGCTGCCGCTGCCACGGGACAGGCCGTCTGAAGAGCTGGCAGCCTCCGAGTTAAGGGATGGCTTCTTGGGGCCCAGATGGGGTGGGTTCACCGTGGATCCCTGGCCACAACACTCTCTGGGCAAGTTCAGAACCCTCTTTTCCTCTTCTGTCGGTCTTGCACATGTCCTCTGCTCCCAGAACATGGGTGAGCAGTCCCCTCCCCGTCTGCCAGAGTTCTCAGTGCTGCACACAACATCCTTGGATTCTGGACAACAGTCCAGAATGGAGCAGTACTCGCCACCTTCACTGTCTCCAGAGGGTGAGCACCTTTGGTCGCTGTCATCCTCTGAGGGCAGGGACTCCCGCAGGGGCTGTGGAGAAGGGCAGGGCCTGGGGCCCTTGGGACAGCTGGATGTCATCCCTGCAAAGGCAGCTAGCTTCTGGCGGAAGCTCTCCTGAGTCGAGGGCAGCTCTTCCCTCCCAGCCTTCTCTTCCTGGAAGTTTACTGGTTGGAAAGCAGTGTTTTTCTCCACTCGGGCCTCTAGGCTGTGCAGTCCGACCATGGTGTAGGCCGGGGGACAACAAGAGTTGCCATCTGTGCAGGCCAGGGCGCCTGCAGGCTTCTGCATTCCTCGGAAGCTGCCTAGGTAAACTATCGGCCCATCTTCCTGTTTCTGGAGTGGGAGCCTGCCTGGGGCTCTTCTCCAGTTGACCTACACAGCCCCGGGGTTAAAAAAAAAAAAAAGAAGAAAGAAAGAAACACATTACCCTTTATCAGAGAAGGGAGAAGAGAAAAAGTTAAAAGCAAGTTAATATCGTTGTCACCTGCTCATGCTCACCTTTGACCTCCCCAGTGGAATGATCATTAGGGCACCCAGTGAGCCATCTGTCTTTCCAGATACTGAGCTATGCATCCCACCCAGGGATTATAATGCTTTCGCCTCACGTCTCCTAGGTAAGAAAGATCAAAACCCGAAACCAAAAAAGAGTGAAAATTCACAATGGCTAGGTGAAAGAATTCCACTGGATTGGAAATAGTTTGAAATTTCGTTTAGTATTTCCTTCTGCTGACTGGTCACTGGATAAGCCCGGCTATGGAACATTCCTGAAGAAACAAGCCATAATGATTGTTTTCCTTTCTCTTCTTTAAAAAAAAATTCTATTATTTTGGGTGTATGGGTGTTTTGGCTGCATGTATGTCTGAGCACCACGTGTGAGTGCCTGGTGCCTAAGGAGGACAGAAGAGGGCATCGAATTTCCTGGAATTGGAGTCAGAGACATGTGGGCACTGGGAATTACGCCTGGGTCCTCTGGAAGAGCAGTCATCTCGCCAGGTCCCCGTACGATTTTGTTTGTTTGTTTTGTTTTTTAAGACAAAAGATTCTCTGTGTAATAGCTCTGGCTACCTGGATCTCACATTGGAGACCAGGCTGGCCTTAAACTCAGAGATCTGCCTGGGGCTGCTTCCCAAGTACTGGGATTAAGCACACACCACCACTGCCCGGCTCCTGAATGATTTTTAAAAGCACAGCATATGAGAAGTAGGTGCAGACTAGGAGGCAAAGAGGTGGTTTCTGGGTCCAGGCTTCCCTTTGAGCCATGCCACACGGCTGCCCTTTCTGTCAGCTTACAGTCATGTAAGCTTCACTCCCACCCGCTCAAGTGGCTGGACAAGTTGGACAACAAGACAGAGATGTGTGTGACTTGATCATGCCCATCAATGAAGTTACTGTCCCTTTTTCTTCCCTTCTTAACCACTCCCACTTGTACAGATAGCCTCAAAGCAGGGCTTGTCTGGGGCTCCTCACCCACGGTGTTCGGACTCCAGAGTCACTGGCTTATGTAGGTGAAAGTTGAAGGTGTCAAGACTCGCTGGGTGAATGGGTAGAGCCAGCTCATGGAAAACGGAACAGCTCTAAAAGGGACACGGAGCTGGCTGCCACCACAGGAAATGCCTCTCTTCACAGAAACCGCTCTAGATCTAAAACTGACCTTTGCTTTCACAGACACTCACACACCCTTCCTGATCTGTGTACCACACGGGCTGAAGAAACCCGGACAATAGAAGAGGTCATTGTGGAACAGGAGTTCTTAGACTGTCTTAGGCATACAGTCTCCGAGAGACATGTCCACAGACAAGCAGCCTCCAGCAGCCCTGGCCCACACACCCTCTCCATAATTACACCTTTTGAAAGGTTCCTTTCAGGAGACGAAGAAAGGTCTAACCTCTAGCGATATAAATGTTTAGTGGTCCTAAATAGAGGTGACTAAACCTATACTTCCAAACTGGAAGTATGAAGGTCAGGGATGGGCAAAGAAAGCACTTGCTGTGCGAAGATGCGTCCGTGATACAGATGCCCAGAACTCTCCTAGGAGGCTGAGTGCGGTATTACAAACCTCTAACACCAGTGCTGGGGGAGTGGGCAGAGACAGGCAGATGCTGGGGACTCAGTGGGCAGTCAATTCAGCCGAGAAATATTGAGGGGGCAGGAGGGACAGCCCAGAGGTTAAGAGTACCTGCTGCTCTTCCAGAGGACCTAGGTTTTGATGGTTCCCAGCACCCACACGGCAGCCAGCAACCATCTGCAATCCCAGTTTCAGGAGATCTGAAAGCTTTTTCTGGCCTCTGCAGGCACCAGGCATGTACATGGTGTAACACATATGCAAGCAAAATATTCATACACATAAAACAAACAAACACACAAATAAAATCTTTAAAACTAAACAAACAAATGAATAAGAAGGGAAAGAGAAACTGAAGAAGAAAACTTAGTGGACCTCTGGCACACACACACAGGTACATACATGCGCACACCCCACATACATGTGCCTACACATACACATACAATTTCAAAAGAAAAACTATAAGCATGAACAATGGCTGAATAGCAAATGATTCTAAGGAATTAATTTGCTATTTTAGAGGTGATTGTGCATTGTGGTTGTATCTTTTAAGGCTTTATCTTTTAAATATATGTGCGAATGATTCCTCTGCAATGCACAGGGAAGGGAAGTGGGTGGAGACAGTGGTGACAATGACACTGGTCATGAGCAGAAGCTCACTGGGGAAGGGTGCTGGGTGCATGGCAGGCACTGAGCAATGGCTGCAGCTTCTGTAATACCTAAAGTTACACCCAGTAGTGCCAGGCTTTTGTTTTTCTTTGTTTTGCTTTCCGTTTATAAGTCTCCAAATCAGTAGAAAATCCTGCAGTACTGGACTAATGGATATTAGCCTAAAGGAAGGACTAGAAAGGCAGATGGAAATAGCCAAATAGCAGCTGTAGGGAGACGGTAACCTCAGGCCAAGCTAGTAGGCAACTATCCTGCAGAATTCTTGCTCCAACAGCCCTCCCTGGCTAGCAGCCAGCCACCATGTGTTAGACGGGGAACAGCCCCGGTAAAAATACCAGCGGGGTTAGTCAGCCTCACCTTAGGGACGTCAGCACTCAGGCTGGCCTCAGTCCACAAGTCGGAGGCCTCAGAGCTCATCATGGTGGGCTTCACAGCAATGGTGGGCTTCGAGTAGGCCAAGCCATTCACACCTTCATCTTCCAGACGGCAGTTCTCAGGCCTGGCAGGAAGGCGACTCACAGCGGGGAGGCTGCTTGCTCTAGCCTTGGGAAGGCCGGTTGCTAGCTGGTGGTCGCTCCGTAGGCAGAAGCAATTCTTGCAAGATCCAGGTTTCCAGATATGCTCCACAAAGTCACTGCACGCAGACATCTTTGGGCTCTCGGGGTTCAGTCGAATGGTCTGGAGCACTGTGAGCCGATAGGATGCGGGTTCATCTTGGGGCCGGCTCTCTGATGCAGTCTTGTTGGAGGCAGAGGTGGGTTCCAGATCAGCTCTCTGGAAGGCGGATCATTGCCTGATTAGGAGTCTACCCCACCAGAAGATGTGCAAAACAATAAAAGACTACTATGAAACTGGAGACAAGGCAAGAGAAAGTAAGGAGTATTGATGACCAAAGGGGAATCGACCTTGTTTTCTGGGGCCTGTGCTCAGCTGTCACAAGCTCTTCGATATTCCTGAGTCAGGCAGACTTATCTAAAACTATACAAATTATCATTGCCCCTTTTCTCAAATAGACGACACAGAAGACATTCTGGGCCCTGTGAAGAGGACTCAGTAGGTAAAACGTTTGCTGTGCAAGCGTGAGGATCTGGGTTCAGATTCCCAGCACCCACTGAAAAGCTGGGCATGATGGTGCAGTGCACATGTGCAATTCCAGAACTGGGCAGTAGAAACAGGAAGACCGCAGGCTCTTGATGGCCAAGCAGTCTAGACAACCAGTGAGCTCCAGATTTAATGAGTAATCCTGCCTCAAAATAAAAAGTGTACAACCATAGATGAAGACACCAAATGCCAATGTCTGGCCTCCACATACGTATGTATGGGTGCACGCGCATGCGCGCATATACACGTATACACACACGAATGCATGCACGCACGTACGCAGGCACACACACGTGCAACAATTCAGTTCCTCAAATACTGAGTGTTTTAGAGTTTGATATAAGAAGCCTGTACCTAGTCCCCCTACGTTCTTCCAGAAACTGAGGTGTCCAAAGTCTGAGGCACAGCCCAAGAACAAAACCACAAAGTAGTACCACATATAAAATCTAGGGTTTATAGGTAATAATGCAGCTTTTGAACACGAACTAAACAGGAACAGAACAGAAGCAGGCAGGGACTCTGAAATGGAAGCTGTTATCCATACTTCTGACAAGTTGTAAAAAGGGAGAGCGGTGTGGTGCTAGCCTGTTCTTAGGGGCACCTCGTCAGGATGTTTGGCATCATGCGAGTTCTGCCCCCCGCCCCTTGCTTACTCTACACCACTCTATTCTGTGCTGAGGAAAACAAAACAGGGTGCTACATGCCAAGTTGGAAACAGAAGACAGAAATGCCTAACTCCACAGTTCTGGCCTAGGAGAGACTGGACAGAATACGGGAGAAGGGGTTATTATTCAATAGGTTTTCCCTATCGTATCTGTGGGGAGAGGTGGTCACCTGGTCGAAACAGCTCCTTGGTTCTGAAAATAAATATAACAGCTCAATTTTCCCCCACAGTCCTCAGGACATTCACTCCTCAAGAAGAGCTCAAAGGGCAGGGGCCTTTTGGATGATGATCTAAAACCATCACCCAGATGATCCAAACAGCATCCTATAAGGTCCTATTCTACAGGTGCAAATTTTACAGCAACAACAAAGACTGGAACCTGGCCATCGACGCTAAGTTTGCTGGTCTAGGAAGATTAAGCAACTGCCTGGACCGCCCCACCTCACCTTCACCTTGTTCAGGATGCCAAGTAGCTTGCCACTATCTGCTTGCTGCCCATGGCTCATTTTCTTTACTAAAATGGCATCCTTGAGGGGACTGCTCCCGACAGAACTTGTGGCCATTCCTGAGATGAACAGATTCTCCTTAAACAGGGAAAGCACTGCCCTTGGGGTTATACTCCACTTCACCTGGTGAGAATTCGCCTGAGGTTAATTCTCTCTAAACAATCAACAGCCAGACTAGCCAGATAGAATCACCGGGAGCTCCAAAGATCATTCCAGATTCCTTGTGGGAAGAACTCCTTCCCTCCTCTCCCACACTCATGGGCAAGGTGCTTATCCAAGGAGTATAGGAGCCAGATGTACCTCTATTCCAGACAATTAACGAGGAAACAGCTTCATCGTTAAGCCAAATGAACACTCTGAAATCTGAATGTTTCTGCTGTCACTGTAGGGGCTTTAATGATGCAGGCTAGGCTCTTCTCCTCCTAATACACCCAAACAGCAGGTTCTTTCCCTATCAAATCTCCCAGAAGAGGTCTCAGGCTCTCAGCAAAGCAGAGGAATCAGGACCACATTGCGTCTCTCTCCTACAATAACCAGCCCCAGAGAGCTGCAGGCTTGCTGCTAAATCTTCTAAGGGGTGCAGGGGCAGAGCATGGGAGAAGGAACTTTTTGTCTTCGGAGAAGTTGAGTTTGATATTCTAGGGACTCTGATGCCTACTAGACCTGCTAAGTCACAGGAAAGCCATGTCCAGGCCCATGTCCACTGTAGACAAGGCTCCAGTGCCCCTCAGTGGACTCTGGGAAGAGAGCGTGGACAGTAGCTCCACGGGGCTCCTCCGCTTCCTGGTCAGGCTGGGGGAGCCGAGGAGGTTGGCATCCAACCACTTCCTCAGAGGCTGCCACACATTCAGACAGAAGCAGTTTGGGTGACCACGGCTCATTTCCTTTTCAACAGTCAATCCAGAACACCCAGACACCCCACTTTCTAAGGTCCTCTCCTTTTCTTGGTAGCCATTAGCCTCTGACAGCCCAGAGAGTTCAGTGGGCTCCTGATTACCATAATCTTGCCAGAAGCCACCTTGAGACCCTTCACTAAATTCCGAGTACTCTCTTTGCTCCCTTCCTCAACTCTGACTTTTTCTGCAGGCTGATCACAACATGGACCATACAACTGCCCAGAAACACAGAGGATTTTAAGGGGATGTCACGGGATAAAATAAACAAAGGAAACTCTGGGCTCCCCACCATCATTGACTCACTATGTCAGGCTGGTTGCTTAGTCTCTGCAAACAGAAATTCCCACCTTGTCTATGGAGCTAGAAGAGCCTCTTCGAGCTGCACTTCTGCACCTGGAACTGCCTATTTGCTTTCAGTAAAATGATGGTGAAACATGCGAGCGACACCCACAAAGCAGGAGCAGAGCGCCCTGGTAGCGCCAGTTCTCCAAAGCCTGAGAATGGTACCTGGCGGGCCCCCAGAATTATGCAAATTCTCCCATTTCTCAGTGGGAGGCTGCCGGTGTAAGATTAGAAAAAGGTCTCAGCATTCTTTGTGATCCAAGTCATGATAAAATTGCTTTGCCTCTGCAAACTTCTGCACTAGGTTTGTGGCTACAGTTGACAAGGCTGAGCTGTCAGATACACTCCCACCCCATCTCTAAAAGAATCTGAAGAATCAGGGTGGCCAAACCCATTAAACTAAGTATTTTGGTTCCAAATGCCCCTCATATTTGCATCCAAATTTGCTTATGCCTTACCCTGATAGAATTCCAGAAAATTCTCATCTTAATAATTCTATTATATTTTTGCAAAGAAATGAACATTAATTTAAATTTTAAGAATTAAATTAGTGCAACACCCAAAAAGGTATGCATGAAAAGTATCTAGACTGTGTTATATTCCATTGGCCAGAGTGGTCCAGGCAGAAAGCAGAAGGTGACCACCCTAACACCGCACCCCCAGACACGGAGGGTAATTATGATATTTACATAACTTTATTTATTTATTTATTTGCTTTCTCCATTGCTAAGCAATCTAACTCAGCAGGAGGAATATGGACTTGCAGCCTCTACAGTCTGAACCAATTAGGGGAGCAAAGTTCTGAAGGACCCCACGAAAGCCAATTTGCTTTCCTCGGGGCTTCCTGTCAAATGTCCTCAGAAAGAGCTGTAAGAGATAGTTGAGAGCTGCAGATCAGTTAAACCTTCGCATCCTGACTCTGGACTGAATCCATTGCAAAACTCCTCACCATTAGACCTTTGGGCTCTGCAATCGGCTTTTCAAAACCATTGGAGAGCTTTACCTGGGAAAACAGATACAGTGAAAGAGCGCTGTAGACTGGGAATGCTCAACCTCCTCCATTCCCATTCCCAGGACTCACAAGTGGAGATTCTATTTTCCAAGTGCAAGCGTGCATGCGTGTGCATGTGGGTTCATGTGGGTGTGTGCGCCTGGCTGGAGAGGGGGCAGTACAAGCAAAGGTTGCGAGCCAGTTCCAGGTATGGAATGCTCACCAAGGTTCGGCAAAAGGGCATCATCACCTTCCTGCGGAGAGCCGCTGCTGCCTAGAGGTTAGAGGTGGTTTCTCTGACCCCTAAATCCTCACACACCCCCAGTCTGGTCGGAGCAGCCCGGATGGCCTCTGTCCCTCTGCTCCTTTGACAATACTCACGGCGAAAAGCAGTCCCAAAGAAACAAAACAGCGTGGCCAGACCAGCAAGACCAGTAAAACCATCACAGCAGTCGATCTCCCTGCCCGGAACTCCAAGGAAAAGTTTCCCTGCTTCAAAGCGAGCGTTTCTCAAATGAATTGAAAACACCCCCTCCGACTCCCCAGCCTTCCCGGCTCGGCGCCTGCACCGAAGGCACAACCCAGTGCACGCGGTCCGGACTCTCCACGCGCTCGGATCCGTCGCCTGTCACCCCGGGGGACGCCAGCAGGGGCTGGCCCGCCTGGCCACCGCAGTGACCCCGCGAAAGCCCCTGGGCCGCCACGTTCGCCAGACAAAAAGCAAGGGGATCTGGAGAGAGCGTGGTGGGCTCACCTCGGGGCTGCACTCCCGAAGCCTTGCCGTCGGTGGCCCAGTCGTCCGCTGCCCCTCCGGGCGCCTCTGAGCATTGTCTGTAGCGTGTCTGGGCGCAGAGCTTGCCCGGCCGCGGGCGGCTGTCTTCTGCCTGGGCCCGGCGGCCGGGTGGCAGCTGCGATCGCGGCTCCGCCCCCTCCGCCTCGGGTGACGCCGCCCGCCCGGCTCCCGCCGCACCCCCGCAGTCCTCCGCCGTGCCCGGCGTTCCCACCGGGCCTGCGCGTCCCGCCACTCCACTCGTTCACAAACCAGCCAGGAGGGCAGCCGTCCCTGCCCGGGTCCCTTGGAACTCCGCACCGCGCCCCGCCCTCTCGCTCGCTACCCGAGGCTCCGCCCCCAGCCCGAGCCCTGGCGCCCCTCGACCTGGTGCTGAGCCCCCGAGAGAGTCCCTAGCTCAATTCCTGCTCAGCGCAGTTCGGTTTGAATAAGCTCTCGTGCCCCCAGCCGTCCTTAACCCAAGTGCACACATAGGTGTGTCGGGGTAGATGCATTCCGCATTTCTCCATCCAGCCGACCCTGGAAGACCCTGGCGGGGAGCGAGAAAACGCGGAAGCGAGGGGTCGGAGTGCAACACGAGATCAAGGGCGGTGGGTTGTGAAAGGGGCGTGGGCATCGTCACCGCCACTTACTGTTATCCTGGAGAACCTTAAGTTGACTGGTGCAGGGCTAGCAATACTGATCTTCCAGGTCCCGCTCAGCCCTCGTGTTCAGGCCTTCAGCAAATGGCTCCGCACACCTCTTTGAACTTTAGTGTTTAGCAATGGAATGCAAGAGCTGGCCTAGGGGACTGGCCTTCAGTCATGCTGGGGCACCCCGTCCTCCACCTGTGTTTACACCGTTTTCAGTTGCGTGAGTCACTCGGGGAGATACATCGAGTTCGAGATATTGTTCCTCAGGCGAAAAATCTCTTAACTCCCAGGAGGAGGACAGCCTATGAACCAGCCAGTCCCCTCCCTTCCTCCAGCTGCCTGAGTAGGACAGACTTGCACCTTGCCCTGGGTGTTCCCTAAGCACCCAGACACAGAAGTTGCGTCAAGTGCCAGGCCCGAGTGAAAGCGGAAAGGCCTCCACAAACACACCTGGGTGCCTTCCTCTGCCCCTTTGCTTCACCGAGAGGCAGCTTGGTGTAACTCCTACTTGGGTCCTTAATCAGGGTGACTCCACTGAGAGAAGGAAGGTACCACCCAGAACTCCATGTCCTCGTCCTCTTTATCTGGTATTAACACAGCAGGACTATATAAAAGATGAAAGAGGGAGATATGGGTAGCGTCTATGTGGAAAGAGACCATAAGGAATATTTACTCATAACTGAATACCCCTGGTTAGTCCTAAGAATACGGGTAGATTGGAAGGAAGGTATAGATGGATGGGAGTAGTACTAGCATTCAGAAAGAACCAACTTTGTGCTAGGCAACCTCACAGGACCTGGTTAGCCCTTTTCCACAGCATGAAACGGGCCTGGAAGGTCATATGACTTGCCAGGTTCCTCAGGTGAAAAGAGGCAGGATTGATATTGGAACCAAGAACTTCTTGACTCCGCAAATCATCTGCCACGTTAGCCTACCAGACACAGGCAGCTCTGCCCTATTACTCTTCTTAACAGGAGGGGAAATCATTTCCACAAACACATAAGGAAAACTGGTTCAACTCCAGCAGCATTCGGTTCTAATGAAGGATCCTGCCCACTTACAAAGACGCCAGAGAAAGGTGCCAACAACAGGCAGGTATACAATGGTCTGTACTGGAGACACACAACCCTGACAGCAGGTGCTGGCAGTCCAGTGACACTGGGTCCTCGTGGCGGGTGGCTGAGGGGGGGTTGGCGGGGGGGGCTGAGACATTCGTGGTTCTTGGGATTCAGGCTCCACAAACCATTCAGTTCTTTCTCTGTAAAGTCCTCTCCATGGGGCCACCCACCTCAAGGGATAAATAAAGGTCATGCCAAACCCACAGGGGACACCTTCACACTTCTTACTTCCTCTACCTAATTTATCCTGAACGCATAGATAACCTAAGGGACACAATTGAAAGATGCGATGTTTGCAACATAGCAAGACTGCTGGCTCCATAGCATGTCACAGTAAGTGAGGGGTTAATTTGGAGTTTCTGCTCAATAAACTGTTCTCAGATGGTTTGCTGTACCCACAGGAGACGAATGCACAATACTGTTCCTGATGATCCATAACGTGGCTTCTTCTTTTATGCCAGCAACATGGCTGCAGAGGGCTTTAGCCTGCCTAATGAAAACACTAAAAGAAAATAAAAGCAATAAAACAAAAAACCAAAACTTCAAAAGAGTACCTGAGATGCTCATGAAATACCACCCTCCTGCACAGTGTTCCTCCTGCAGCTGGTCAGTGTGTTGTAGCCACTATGAAGCTGGTAAGCCCATGCATGTGGTGGACATTCTGCTTGGACTTGTACCCTGCACTCTGCAATGCAGTACAGTTTGTGTATATGCAGCATTTTGTATCTGGCAACTTACTGGTTGATTTTCATGATGCTTTCTACCCAGGGCTTGAGGGCTCTGATACAGATCACATCTTTCAGAAGAGCAATTCTTTGGGGTGCTTTGGTCCTTAGGTACCATTCTGTACAAGGGAACAGCTCAATTTTAGGGAAGTGAGAGACAAGATTGGGATGGGAGGGGGAGGCTTTGGGGTAAGGTAAAGTAGTTTATATCTAGAAAGTCAATGAGGCCCAATCGGGAAGTGTGTGCCATTAAATTATCCTGGGAAAAATGCAAGCTGGGATAGTTGAGAGGGTTCAGACAACATGAGGACTGCACCAAAGAATTCTCATGCACGATGTTTCTTCATCCGGATGAAACAGAAATTCTCTCACCTTAACATCAGAAAGGAATTCAATTCCAGTCAGTGAATATTTATTGAGTTGCTTCTACTTAGGAAGCACTGGATGAGATTTTATAGGAAAAGCAGTAAAAGGCAAATAGAAACTCTCAGCAAGGAATAGATGTGAGTTGGGACAGTTCAGAAAAAGGGACACAGGCAGTCCTTTCATGGAGGAAGGGGCCTTCGCACAACAAGAAAGGTTGCTATTTGGGGACAACGGGGACTTTCCAGACTGAGGGAATGGTATCTACAAAGGAATGGATGTGGGAGTGGCCCAAGATTTCTCTGGCAGTCCATCCTGAGTGTGATGACAGGGGACACACTAGGAATTGTAAGGTGGCACTGGATAGAAAGGGTTGGTTTCCAGGGTAAGGACTCTTCTGAGTAGCAGGGTCTTCTAGGTTAGTTTCTCATCAGTGCTCCTTGGATCTTGTATTCCAGTTGGACTAGGAAGTGGGTAAAGAGGGTAAAGAGATTAGAAATAAGAAGCATGACAGAGAGTTTCCATCCCAGGGCCAGATGAGAGACAGTGGACTTTGATAAGGACAAGGCAAGGAAGAGATGGGAATCGGTGGCTTTTGAGAGGGGCAGACTTGGAGACCACTACAGTACTGACTGATCAAATGCCATGTTTACATAATGAAAGGTTACATAATGAAGCATCATCTATGTCAAGCTGAATGTGCCCAGTGATTTACTTGGCTTCTCTCATTCAAACCTCACAGAAACGACCGTGTGGAGGGCATTAAGAAGGAAGACAAAAGAATTAAAGATGCCCAGCAGAACTCTAATCTCTAAGGGCTCACCGATGATAATATCCTCAGCATGGATAAGAAAGTCAGTGGGAATATAACTCTGTGGTAGAAAACTTACCTGGCAGCCAGGAGACCCTATGTGCAATCCCCAGCAGCCATCTGGCAGAGGAGAGGATGGTACTGCAATCCTGAGAGTCAACATTGTCAACAGGGAGCACAAACGACATGAAAAAGTGGAGGGTTGGAGGACACGGTAGTCTAGAAGAGACCACAGAAACGATTGCCAGCCCATTTCCTTCTGACTTTGAAAATCCTGACTGAAGAGAATCCTGTCTGAAGAGAAGTCTTTGAAGTCTAGAAAGCCATGGAAGAGGAGTTGTCTGTCTGTTACAGGCGTTCCAGGCTTAGTCTCTAGCGTGAGGTGGGGAGAGGTTGAGATAAGTTTCAACTCTTAATTACTTTGTGGCTAACAGGAGAAGGCTGCAAACAACACCACAGAAGAAAGAACCCAAGTGGACAAGTGGGTAGTGTGGACTGGACAGGGTCCTGCAGGGAGAACAAGAGCATCTCACTGGGCTGGTGGTGGCAGCTTCTGCTTAGGAAATTTACCATCAGCAAGGTATACCCTGAGAAATAGGTTCGATATCAGGCCCGGGCTGGTGACACTCAGGGTCCCAAAACCACCACAGAAGAGACTGAGAGCGAGTAAGGCCGGAAGGGAAAGTTCTTCCTCAAAGTTATTGTGAAGAACTCTCTTGGGTGGGGTGTGGCTGGCATCAAGATATCGGACGTTTGCTGAACAACCCTGAATGATCTGAGTTTGACCCCTGGAACTAACTGACTCCTCAAAGTGGTCCTCTGATCTTCATAATCTACCATGACACTGTACACACAAACACACACACACACACACCACAAACATACTACTACTACTAATAATTATAATAATACTGTCTGAGCTCCTCTGTCCCACTAGTGAGTGACATTCCTTACAAACTGGAGAAAGGGTGGCTTGCCAACCATTCACGGCCTGGCTCTTCCGCATTTTTCCTCCCTCAGTCTTACAGCCACCAACCAGAACTATTTCTAACTCATCTAAGGAAGTCTTACCAGTTTATTCTTGTCCTATAATTATATTGTCACGTCCTTGTGGGTCAATTTTTTTTAATTCACTCAGTGTGGACAAGGGTGTATATTGATCCCTTATTGTTCCAATTCTATTCAGGAAGCTGAGGCAGGAGCATTACTTGGGTCCAGGGTTTTGACATCAGACTTTGCGATGCAGTATACACCCATCTCGAACCACAAAACAACCAAAACTAAGCTAAATTAAACTTCTAGGTTGAGCTGGAGTAGTCAGTGGTAGAGGGTTTGTCTCGCATGTACAAGGTGCAAGAGTTGATCTCCAGAATCCACCCCCACCTCAAAATAAAGAACCCAAATTATTTTGTTTTGGTTTATGTTGTTGTTGTTGTTTTTGTCTTGGTTTTTGTTTTTCAAGACAGGGTTTTTCTATGTAACCTTGGCTATCCTGGAACTCACTCTGTAGCACAGGCTGGCCTCACACTCAGAGATCCACTTGCCTCTGCCTCTGCTTCTGCCTCCTGAGTGCGGGCATTAAAGGTGTGCACCACCACACCTGGCCCAAATTAAGTTTATAAGCAAAACTTGCCCAACACCTGATTCTTCTCTGACTTTGGTCCTAGGCTTCTCTATTCAGGATCAAACATTTGGAATAATTTGTTATATACTAAACACTGAATAGTTGTTTTTATCTTTTTCTGCCCAAACTGGAAGGCATTTAAATATCAGTACAAGATGCTTAAAACACAAGCCGCATGGAACTGAGAGCTGGAAGTTTATTTCCAAGTCTTTATGGGTTTTCTTCCTGCCCACATGCTGTATGTCCCAGATGTCAGTACTGGGGGGCAAGCCATCACATGTTCTCTTTCACATATAATAATTTTCATTAGATGTACATTCCATGACAGAACAAAACAAAAAATATTAATGTTTTTACAAGAAACAATTTTTAAAATGTTGCTGCCATTGTTTGAGCTGTGCCCCCCTCAAAGATATGTTACAACCCTAACCCCTAGAACTCAGAACATGATCTTATTAGGCAGGAAGTTCTTTACGGTATAACTAAGGTAAAATAAGGTCATTGGGGTGGGTCCTCATCTAATGGATCTGATGGCCTTCTGTAAAGGGAAACTTGGGCAGAAGCAGGCACAAAAGGACGGCAGAGTGACCACACAGGAAGAAGACATTATGGGTAGTGCCATGCATTGGGGCCACAGAATGCCAAGGATAGTCTGCTGGCCTCAGTCACCACTGAGAAAGAGGGCACCGTGCTTCCATGAAACAGAACGCCAAGGACTAGCTGCACATGTCAGACACCAGGGGAGACAACAGAGACCTCTCCGGGACCAAAAGACAGAGCCTGGCCCTGTTGACCCTCAGATTTTAGATTTCAGAACTGTGAGAATAAAATCTATATGATTTTGTTACCCAGTTTTGGATGCCTTTTAGAGTATCCAGCAAGAAACTAACATATTTCTTAAAATAAAAAACATTCCACTGAGTGGCAGGCCCTCCCAGTGAGAAGATAAATGGTTTTCTAAGACCAACTTTGTAAGAGTCTGTAATTCCGGAGCCAAGTTCCTAAAAGCCACCTTGTAATAGGAAGTTCACAATCCCTTCATTCTGTCTACACCCCTTTCCCCGACTTGCAAAGAGGATGCCCAATTTTGATTGACAGTTCCTTCTCTCTCCAGTTTTAGGGTGTCTGCTTGGGAGCATGGCCTGGTTCTATAATTGAGCTTTCATGTGTCTGGGTGAAAAAGTTCATGGCTTCCCTCAGACAATGTGAAGTGACATGTACAACCTGGGAATGAATTCATGACTCCCAGTGCTTGACTTACGGTCTACACTGTAGTCAAAGCCAGGTGAAGTGGAGCCTGTCACATGAGGAGGGATTGCCAGGAAAGCATCCCCCTACCCACTCTGAGTGGTCTACTAGGTTGCCCGAAGGAAACCTCCCTTATGGACAGACACTTTGGGAAACCATCTCACAATTTTTTTACAGGTTATACATAAGCTTGTCACATGAGCCAGCATCCACTCTAGCCATCTGCCCAGGAGACAGGAAATATGTCCACCCAAAGGCTTACACACAGTCATACAGCATAACCGATAACAGCCAGAGTGAGGAGAGCTCACATGTTCATCGGTTTGGGAATGAGTAAATAATATGTGATATACTTGGTACAATGGAATTACTATTCAGGAATTGAAAAAAAGGAAGAAAAAACTATTGGTCCACGTTAAAACACTCGATGTTGCTCTAGAAGCTCACCGGCCCTATGCTAAGTGAAACAGAACAAACATGAACAACTGCTTGTGGTACCCTCCATTTGTATGGAATAGCCAGAAAAGGCAAGCCTGTGGAGACAGGAAGGAGACTGGGGGTGGACTAGAGCGGAGGGAGCTGGAGGGAAAGAGGACCTGCCATCAACAGACACCAGGGATCCTGGCGAGACACTACACACGTTCTCAAATGAGATTTCTGACCGTGGTTGAGCAACACGACCAATTTGCTATAATTTATCACTGATCTTAATTTTATGTGAATTGTGCACCAGCCGAGTTGCTCACTGGGGGAAAGGCAGTGGACTGATGTTCAGGCTGGAAGGAGAGCAAAATTCTGATGCCTGGTCCAACTCTCACGAATGCACAGGGAATGGGGTCTAGTAAACACCAATTATAAGATGACACTCATCATACAGTTTTGTCTATTTGAGAAACACAGAGCAGTCAATTTCAAACAGGCAGGACAGTTAATGGGGGGTGGCCAGAGCTGGGGGAGGGGGAGTGGGGGAGGGGGGTGGGGGAGGGAGAAGGGAGAGGGGGAGTGGAGACTTCCAGTTTAATGGGCACAGCTGCAGATTTAGAAAATGTGAAGTTCTGAAGATGGACGGTCCTGATGGGCGCAGAACAGTGAGAAAACATACTCAGTGCCATTGAATTTGTGTATTTAAAATGAATATAACAGTAAACCTTATGTCTATCAATCAATACAGATACACACACAGACACACACTTCTCACGGTTTGAGCCTGAGACAGGGAATCTGTTTCCGTAACTGTTTTTGAAAGTTGAAATAGGTCAGAGAAACCTCATTGCCTTCGTCACTAAAAAGGCTATCACTTATAACGCTTATGAAGGAAATAGATCAATCTGTGATCCTATGAAATTAGGGAAACCCTGGATAGTTTGCTGCTCTGTAACTCTTCATGAGAAAACAGTACATACTTTGCTGAGGTTCAGTGGTCCCATCCCTAGAGTCTATTCTCTGTCTTCCCACAGTGTGGGGCTCAGCTATCCCTGGCAATTTGCTCGTAACCAGGGCTGGAGAAATCCCATTTGGGAAAATTTCGTATTTTTCTGCATGGTACATCACAAGGTGAAACCAGTCCAAATAAAAACGTATGTTAATAACTCTCTTTTCAGGTTTCTGACGGCACAAAATCAGGCTCAGAGACATATGTTATCTGATTTCTGTGAGGGACAGAAGAGTGGCAATAAGGAGGAAGTGAAACCTTTAGGCTGGGATCTATGGGTGCGTGAAAACTTTGTTTTTGTTTCGGGCCCACAGCTACCAACGTCCTCTCTAAGCCTTTTAGACCAATTGCAGAGACATCCCCAAATACAACTGCATTTTCTGAAGTCATAACCCGTATGATTAATAGTCCTCCTATTTGAATCTCAGTGAAGTGAGGTGTGGGATAGCCTCACAGCCGGACCAGTCAACAACCCACCATTGTAGAAAATAGATTTTTCTTTCCAGGCTCCTATCTCAGGATTTTTTATTGCTGTGACGAGAGACACCGTGTCCACGGCAGCTCTTAGAAAGGAAAGCATTTCACTGTAGCTGGCTGTAGTTCAGCGGTTTAGCCACTATCAGCACAGCAGGAAGCATGAGATCACGCACGCAAACATGGTGCTGGAGAAGTAGCGTAAAGTTCAACATCCAGATCCCCGGACAGCAGGAAGAGAGAGTGACACTGGGCCTGACTCGAGCATCTGAAACCTCACAGTCCACACCCCCCCCCCCCCCCCCCCCCCCCCCCCCCCCCCCCCCCCCCCCCGTGACACACTTCCTCCAGCAAGACCACACCTCCTAATAAAGCCAATGAACTCCCTATGGACCTTTGGGGGCCATTGTCATTCAAGCTACTACATCACCAATTTAAATAAACCAATAGCTATGCACAGTATCACTGCTGTTGCCTCTCATAGAGAGTCAGAGGGTGGCGAACATGTGGTCTGACATTCCCAGCTATTACTGGAGGGGAGGCCACAGCAATAGTGGCTGAGAGGCTTCCTAGAATGTCCAGTGGCCACAGAACATAGACTTAGCAAGCTTTGCCGTGACCCAGGAATGGGAGAAGGTTTGAGGGGCAGGGGTCAGCTGGTCTAGAAGGGGGAGGGGAAGAGCAGCGTGGACTCATTTACTGGAAAGCTCTAGGCCTTGCTAAGGACTCTTTAGGATAATAGCTCTTTTGACTGGCTGTTTGGCTTCTTGGCCATTTGAAGGGGTAGCAGTGGGTTGGCTGGAAGAGATGTGGAGAAAGCAGGGTAGGAAGGGGGTCAAAAGTCACGTGATGGGCTCTTTAACAAGTAAGCTTTGTGAGCAGAGGCCGAGGGGACACCCGCAGAGCTGCCGGGCAGGCTTGCCCGGGTGTGTGTGCATGGGAGGGGTGTTTGGGGTTGGGGGGGGCGTGGGGGGTTGGATGAGAAAGCAGGTTCCAGAAAAACGGCACAGAGGGATAAAAGCAGAGGAAAATGTACACCTGACACGAGGGAACTGAAGGGTGTTATCTCTAATTCCCCTTTAAATAAATCTTCCATTATCTAACATTCTCACCCCGGGTCACGAGAGAGAACTCGTAGCCACGGCACAGAGCTAGGGGTTTTGATAAGTCAGGAATCCGTCTTCAAACAGAAATAGATCCTCACAAAAATAATAAAACAAACACAAAAATCTCTCCCAACTCAGCCCGGGATGATGACAGCCTTCACTTGCAGGGCCCTACAGAACTCATGTCCAGAGGAAAAGAAAAGTGACTCTCAGATCAGGGCACAGACGAACTTTGTTTATTGACCGGTGGCGCACACCATAATGCTATTGTATTGCAGAGAGCGGCCTGAGAGTCACATCTCTCAACAGCGCAACCTGTGCTCAGCAAACTGGCCTCAGTAACTCATGGGGGATAGAAGGACCCCAGTCCTTGTTTTCCAAGAAGCTACATTTGGGTAGCATGAAGGAGGGAGAATAGAGAAACAAAAATTCTATGCCTTCCATAACCAATCAATTCAGCCAAGATTTATCCCAGATGGCCTTGTCTTGACAGGTAACAATTTGTGTATATTGTATCTCTACAGAGATGGCTAGGGTGCCAGAGAAGTCAACTTTTTTATTGTTTTGTTTTGATTTTTGTATTTCAAGACAGAGTTTCTCTGTGTAGCTCTGGCTGTCCTGGAACTAGCTCTGTAGACCAGGCTGGCCTCAAATTCACAGAGATCCGCCTTCCTCTTCCTCCCAAGTGCTGGGATTAAAGAAGTGCACCACCACCATCTGGGGGCTTGGGGGCCTGGATAAGTCAACTCTTAAATTCAGTTCCTGCAAGACTTTGGAGGATTTAACAAGGATGATATCACTGTTAATCCCTTAGACTCTGGGATGGTCCTTCTTGGTGCTTCTACTGACTTCCATTTCCTATCAAACGGGATATATGCACATTTTCAGGGGGATTACTTTAATTCTTAAAATTGTTTTTATCTTATTTTTTGTGTATGGGTGCTTTGCCTGCAGGTATGTCTGTTTGCCACATGCATGCCTGGTGCCCGTAGAGGCTAGAAAAGGGCATCAGATCCCGTGGATTTAGAGCTATAGACTGTTATGAACTGCCATGAAGGCACTGGGAGATGAACCCCTGTCCTCTGGAAGAATAGTAGGTGTTTCAAATCATTGAGTCATTTCTCTTGCCCTCAAAGCAAGTACTTTGTAAACTAAGGACACTACGTTTCCTACTGTATCTAGTTTGGAGTTTGGTATATATTACATTTTCAATAAATGCGGATATTTTTAAAGCATCTATCAAATGGTGAAGGTCATTTTCGTTGTTGCTTTGCTTTGTTTTTTCGAGACAGGGTTTCTGTGTGATTCCCTGGCTGTTCTGGAACTCACTCTATAGACCAGGCAGTCTCAGACTCAGAGATCCGCTGCCTCTGCCTTCCAAGTGTTGGGTTGAAAGGCATGAGCCACCACCACCCTACAATGAAGGCCATTTTTTTTTCATAGCAGTGTCCCATAACTGATGACCCTTGCCAGGCCAGGCTCTCCTCAAAGTTCTAATGGTGTGATGATAGAGCAGCTAGGTGCCTCTTGACCCTCTTAGTGGGACAGAGCCAGTGGGATCCCAATTTTATGCTTTGGAGGGATGCCCCACTCCAAGACCACAGACTGGGAACTCTGAGGTTCAGGGAGCCAACCAGGACTTCCCTACCTACCCAGGGATATTGGGATCTGAGAGTTCAAGGATCCAAGAGCCAGTATGTGGGAAAGGCTCTCTGGTCTGTTATTTAATTTCATGTTCTTTCAGAATCAGAGTATCTACTCCTGTGGACTAGAAAGAACTAGATCCCCATGTTCTTTCGGGGAGGTGGGTTCTATCTACCCTTTGCAGCACAGAGCCCAGCTGAGGCCAGGGAGAACAGCTGTGCGGAACCATGTGGGTATCACTGACGTGAAAGGTGACTGTAAGGTAATATAGCACTGTACCAGGAGCCTGGACTGGGAGGTTGGAGGGTCCAGTCCCATCTCTGGTCATGAGAAAGTTGGAGTCCCAAAGGATCGTACTTTTACCCAGAGTATATACCTCCAGGGTGAGATTCAGGCTAAAATCCAGGCCTTTGAATTCCAGGTCTCTGGACTAAGCCACTTTTCTGAACTCTAAAACAGAAGCTGAAAACATGGCTGCTAATCCCCCTTCCAGGTCCAAAGAACGATATTAATGAAGGATGCACCTGAGTCTCCTTAACATCGAAAAGGGGAAGAAGACAGGAACGATGAGACACGGGAAGAGAGGAAGGAAAAAATAGGAAGGACAGAGCAAAAGAGAAAAAAGCATCTTAAATTTTCAACTTTGGCCCACCCCAATCTGATGACTGGCTGAGCAGATGAAGATCCATCCCAGCAGCCATCACCAAATAAACCTTCTGCCTCCGTCCTCCCAAACAAGCAGCCCTAGAGACTCTGGGTGTTTCCCTGTTGCTCCAATGGAGCAGTTCTCCGCAACCTGTGCATCGCAACCCTGCGGGGAGGAGGGCGGTCAAATGGACTGGGAGGTTGGAGGGTCCAGTCCCATCTCTGGTCATGAGAAAGTTGGAGTCCCAAAGGATCGTACTTTTACCCAGAGTATATACCTCCAGGTTGAGATTCAGGCTAAAATCCAGGCCTTTGAATTCCAGGTCTCTGGACTAAGCCACTTTTCTGAACTCTAAAACAGAAGCTGAAAACATGGCTGCTAATCCCCCTTCCAGGTCCAAAGAACGATATTAATGAAGGATGCACAGGGGTCACCTGAGACCATCGGCGATATCAGATGTTTACGTTACGATTCATCACGGTTGTAAAATTACAGTTATGAAGTAGCAACAAAAATAATTATATGGCCGGGGGTCACCTCAGAATGAGGGACTGTATTAAAGGGGCGCAGCGTTAGGAAGGGTGAGAGCCTCTGCTCTAGACGATCAGCTGTAGCATGGTTCCATGTGCCAAGCTCGAGGCAAGCGACAAAGACACAAACCCCTCTGAGCATTCAACCAGCTCATCATTATCTCCAGCATCCTCAAGAGATGCAAAAGTTGCTATGCTGGAGGCCTCTGCTGGGTTCAGTCCCTTAATCACCTCCTTGGTCTTCCTAGAGGTCAAAACAGGACATTATCTCATCCTGGTGAAACGACTTGGTCTTTGTTGTTGTTCGGATTTTTTTTCAATTTTTAATTATTTATTTTTATTTTATGCTTATTGGTATTTTGCCTGCATGTATATCTGTTTGAGGGTGTCAGAACCTCCGGAACCGGAATAATAGACAGTTGTGAGCTGCCATGTGGATGCTGGGAACTGAACCCAGGTCCTCTGGAAAAGCAGCCAGTACTCTTAACCTCTGAGCCTACCTTTGTTTCTTTGCTTTTTGTTTTTGCTTGTTTGTTTATTTTTCTCTCTACATAGACCAGGCAGGCCTCCAACCCAGAGATCCTCCTGCCTCTGTCTCCTAAGTGCTGGAATTAAAGTTATGCATCACTATGCTCACCCAGCCTGTTCTCTTAGAACTTATACCAGTTCTTCTTTGGCTACTTCAGGTATAAGACCAATATGCTCTCTCAAAAGGCATTTTGAGTGTCTCTTTAATCCCCAAGGCCACAGCAACCACAAGTAGTGTTCTTTGTGTTTGCCTCAACACTCTCATTTTCTCTTTATACTTTGAGAAAAATATATTCCAGTTAATTAGAATTTTAAGTATCCAATAATCTCTGTTTGTTTCTGTTAGGAGAAAGGGATCATGACAAAAGATAAGTTTCCTAGTTCCAATGCAGCTTCAATATCTTTTAAAAGGTTATATTACATTTAGTGTGTACGTACGTGCATGCGTGCTTGTGTCCGTGTGTGTGCTGGAGATCAAACTCACATCCTCAATTTTGGTAATAAGAATCTTTGCCACTGAATCATTTCACTGACCATTTTATATATAAATCTTGAAACATAACCATTCCTTACCGAATACAAAGCAAGACCCCCCCAAAAAACCCCTCTCAATTTATAAAACAAATTGCCAAAAAAGTAGAACCTGCTTTTTCTAGAGACTAGAAATGTAGGCATGAGATTAGAAGTTGCTAGCAATACTGAGCTCTTGGGTTGTCTGTAGTGTAAAAAAGAAAAGTAGGAACTACCGCTGGGGTGCTCTGACGCGCAGTGGCGTACACCTTTAACCCCAGCATTCAGGGGGCAGAGGCTGGTGGACCCCGGTGGGCTTGAGGCCTGCTCTAGTTCTAATCTAGCCAGGGTTACAAACTGAGATCCTATCTTTTTTGTTTGTTTGTTTGGTTTGGTTTAGTTTATTGGTTTTCTGAGACAGGGTTTCTCTGTGTACTGTTGGCCATCCTGGAACTCACTCTGTAGACCAGGCTGACCTGGAACTATAGAGATCTGCCTGCCTCTGCCTCCCAAGTGCTGGGGTTTAAGCTGTGCCCCACGTCTCCCCTCCCCCATGCTGAGATCCTGTCTTAAAAAAAAAAAAAAACTTGTAAGATTTCTCACCAGTCAGTGAAGAGATGCTTGCTCAGTTTTATTCTTCCAAAGCTGGTGTCTCCTACATCCAGGAGTGAATCTGCTCTCCCATTTGAGCTCCAGGAAAAAGTTCAGAATCTCTAATTATTTCTCAGGTTATCTCTCTCCAGGTCTTCCCTAAGCTTTCAAGTACAAGGTCTCCTAAGTGACACATCTCCTTTCATGGGTCCCCACTGACAGGTGGCTCTAAAGACTTTTCCTTCCATGAGTTCTATTTTAATAGGCTCTAGAACCCTCCTTTTCCTTCCATGAGTTCTATTTTAATAGGCTCTAGAATCCTCCTTTTCCTTCCATGAGTTCTATTTTAATAGGCTCTAGAACCCTTCTTTTCCCTTTCTCCTCCCCAACCTAATACTGTTTTCCGGGTTTTGCTTGTTTGTTTTTGCAAAGTTCATCCTAGGTCACTGTCTTCCTCCACTCCCTCTGGCTCTTGCCCTCTTCTTCAATCTGTGCTGAACTCCCAGCCACCAGACTCTTTTAGTGATTACTTCCAAACCTACCTTTGTTGCTTTTAAATATTTTACATTTTCCTTGTCTCAATGATAGCAACAACAAAATACTCAACCAAACAAACAAATAATAAACCAGGGGTCAGAATATCTGATTTACAACCATTTTACATTCATTCCCCCCTGCAGTGGCTGTTTTGAAGTCTGGCAGTTTTCCCGCCAACCTTGGTCAAGAAGGCATTTATTCTAACTTGGTCTTGCAGCAAAATTTGTTTCCTGCCTTGAATGATGATTTTGCTGCCTAAGCACACAAGTGCTCCTATGAGCATAGACACAAGGCATTCCCGCAGGAAGAAGCAGGAACGGGGTTTGGTTCCCTGAGCTATGGAGGTAGGTGAAGACCTGCTATACCTGCGGATCTTATGGAGCAGCAGACTAGGAATCCCGTGTTCTTGTGTACTGAATCTGAGTCACTTCTGTCTGCTGAAATAGCCAAATATTGCTCCTTCTTTACTAATCCTCTTGTGTTCTCTCTTTTAACCTGTCTTTTAATCAGTCCTAGTGGTCTTCCTGCCATAGACAGCATGACTTCAGGCTATTCATTGGTCTTAGGTCCTCTGCGCGCGCGCGCACACACACACACACACACACACACACACACACACACACACACACATACATGCCAGGATCTTATGGCTGTTGTTCTGACGGAGGGGCCTCATCTTTACCTACGCAATCCTTATTATCATAGCTTAGTGTTAAAGCCAACACCAAGCTGATAAGTTGCCAAAAACAAGTCAGTTTTCTATCAAGCAAAGTTGAAAGTCCAGCTCAACCCAGAGTCTCCAGGTTGTTGGGAAACAGTAAAATATAAGACGCTCCATCACCCTGAAAAGAGGACTTTTGCCTTGAAGGATTGAAACAAAGTATACAGAGTTGCTAAGGGAAAGCTATCACATTTCATGGCAGTGCCGTGCCACCTACAGAGCCAGCCAACATTTCATTTGAACTCAGGGTGCACTTCCGGTGCAGGGGAGTGCAGCACCTGAGAGGTCTCAGGTGTGGAAGAATGCACATCACCAAGAAGGCTGGGCTCTGCTGTGCATAGCCAATGCTTGGCTGAGCGAGTTAGTTAGCATGGTGCTAATGATGCCTTTTTCTGCATCTCTCACAGGAAGGGAGGAACAGCAGTGCCCATGCAAGTCAGCAGCATGCCAGGCGGCAGTGCATGCATTAATGCTCCTGTGTAGCCAAGAAGTAAACAAGTTTAGACCCAGCTGAATCCGCGGGAGACAAGAAGATAAGCAAACTAAGCTCTAGGGATGGTTCACGGTTCAAGTCACTGTTGGGTGCCATTTGAGAATCCTCACTTCACTCGGATTTGGCTTATCTTTCATCTGTCTCTTCTCATCCCTGTGACGCCTCCTGTTTCTCTACCCCTCCTCCTCTTCAGTCAATTAGGATTCAATTATACTGTTTCTTGGGCTGACAGCCCATGGTTCAGAGTTCAAATGAAATGCTGGCTGGCACTGTAGGTGGCACCTCACTGCCCTGAAATTTGATAGCTTTACCTTAGCAACTGCATATACTTTGTTTCAATCCTTCAAGGCAAATAAAAATCCTTTTAGTCATCTTATCATAACATCTAAAGGTACCATATTTGTCTGTTTTATGTTGCTATAACATAATGCTAAAGACTGAGGAGATTGTGAAGAGTCTATTATTGGCTCAGAGTTCAGGTTCAAGACTAGGGCCCCACTTGCATCGACCATGGCTTGCTTGCTGGTGAAGTCAGGAAGTGATGTGGGATATCACGTGGTAAAACAGGGCGCATGCGTGTGTGTCCTCTTTTACAAACAGGAAGACTCAATAACAAGACTTTGTTCCAACGACCTTATCTAGCACTAATCACCTCCCAGAGGCCCTATCTCTAAGCATCAGGATTAGGTTACATTTCCATCCCTGACTATCTCACAATGTGGGTTAAATTCCAACAGGAGTCTGGAAGCCATAGGCCACACTCAAACAATAAGTAGCATGAGGAGGAACAGCTAACTTGGTGGGAGCCCAGTGAAAGCCTCCATGTAGATCATAAACCAGCCAGGCCTGCAGCCTGGGGAGCTCCGGGGAGCCACCCTCATCACAGGCAAGTATCCAGAAGCTTTAAGTTGACTTGTATGTTCCCAGTCTTCCAAGACATAAGGAAAGAAAGAGCTGGAGAAACAACCCAGGTGCTGGCAGAGCTCACCCTGCAGAATTGCACAGGAAATGTGGTTTGTGTCCTGCCCTTTTTAGTCTCCCGGAAAGGCAGTGGCTTGGGTGCCTTCAGATGCCTGGAGCTCTGGGAGAGTAAGCAGGGAAGAAAGGCCAGCAGGATTCTCCCAGTGGCCTTCCTCTTTCCTCAGCGACTGGTTTCCAGGAATGACCATCCCTTGAGAGACTGTCACGCACTCCATTTCAAAGTCACGTGTGCTGAGGATACATCATGGACACTAAATTAGCCTATAGTTTTATGATCTACTTTAGGCACAATCGCCCTTCTTAGATAGTCTTTTCTGAAAATTTATATAAAACAAGAGTCATGGGCCCACCAAAGTCAAGATACTCCCAGATTTCTCTCCTTCATTGTCTTCCCCCTCCTGTCACCCCACACCTGTGAACACTCTCTTCTGTTTCTGTCCTGATAGCTTTTCCTAGACGTCTTACAAATAGGAGCATATGGTATATAGCAAATTCAGTCTAGGCTTCTTACATTAAACATGACACCTCTGATACTTACTCACAGTGTTCTACATGGCAGTGGCTTCTCTTTCTTCTTGCTAAGTTAGTATTCTACAAAAAAAAAACCTACTAAAATTCATTTATCCATTTGTAAATTGATGGATATTTAGGCTATCTCTCAAGTTTGGTACTATTATATAAAGCCCATTAAAAATCCTTCTCTTTCCCTTTTTTTTTCTTTTTTAACTTGGCTTAACTCACCCCCCCCCCCCCAGCGGCTTCTAATTTATTTATACAGCAATTGAACTTTTAGTTTTGTGTGAACTAAAAGAATTGTCCTTTGCTTTTCGTTTGAAGCCTATATCTTGAAATATGATTCTAACCAGTGCAGGCTGGTCATGGCAATTTGTCACAGACATTCCAACAGGCATCATTTTCTTCTCCCCTTGTCCTCCTGGGCCTGAGTGTCTCCACGTGGGGAAGAGCACACTACTTCCTGTCCACATCTGTATCAGCTGTAGGTACGAAGGCTGGAGCAGCCACAGGTGCCTGCTCCTGTATTGCCTTTTAAAATAGAGCTTACATAAATTATTGCATGCAAAAGGTTTTAAAACTTTTCCCATAGGAAATTGGGAGCCAGGGCTTTAAACTTGTTTCATTTTGAAAATTACCTACCGGAATAAGAAGAAAAATACATATAGAGACATCAAAGGGAAAAGTGCAGTAAGTGCCGAGTTATGTGTGATGTGCACCTAAAAGAGAAATTTGTCTCACACACATTTGCCTCGGGCATGAGAGTGTTGCAACATGCCGTGGTATCGCCCTGTAAAAGTACTGCAGTTAAGCTGACTTTTTATTTTTTTTTTCTCCAGCATCTTTCTCCTCTAACAAAAACAAGGGACATAGAGCCCAGAGGAACTGGAGGACAACAGAAGACGAGAAATGGGAGGAGGGGATGGAGAAAAAAAGAAGTGGAAAACATGGTCAGTTCCACAGGACCTCATATCATAGAATCTCAAAAGGTGTTTGCAAAATCAGACCCATTTGATATTACATGATTGTCAGGACGTGGGAAATGCAACAGAAACTGGAACGAGTTATTATGAACCATGGCGTGGTGGTTAATTGTATGTGCCAACTTGGCTGAGTCCTGGAGTGCTTAGGTATGTGGATGGTCATTGTTTTGGGTGTTTCTGTGAAGATGTTTCTTGGATAAGATGGAATAAAGATTAACCTTCTAATGTGGGTGGGTCCTGCCCAGGAACTTGAGGCCTTAGTAGATCAAAGAGGGGATTCTGCCCACAGATGACCTCTGGGCTGAACTGCAGTTTCCTGGGTTTCCAGTCTGCTGGTCTACCCTGAAGATCTTCATTAACCAATCCTCCAAATCTCCAAAACCCCACGTGCTGGTTGTCTACCGAGCCCCCTCTTTCCCTTCCATTCCCCTTCTCTTCATTTCCCTTCCTCCTCCTCACCTCTCCTTTCCCCTCCCCTCCCCTCCCCTTTCCTTCTCTTCTCTTCCCTTCGTTTCTCTTTTCCCTTCTCTTCCCTCTTCTCCTCTCATCTCCCCCTCATCTTCCATCCTCTCTCTCTCCATTTCTATCTCTGTCTTTCCTTCCCTTCTCTGTGTTCTTTGTGAATACACACACACACACAGACACAGACACACACACACACACACACACACACACACACACACACACACTTCTTCCCAAAGAATCCCATTCCAGATGATATTAAAGACCATCATCTAGCCCTTCCTCATCTATCTCTTCTGTAGTCTCTACGCAAGCGTCAGAATCTGACCTGAGCATCTTCTGTCCAGGAACATGCTGGTCCTGAAGCAGCTGCTATCAATTTCGGACAGCCCTAATCATTTCAATTTTGTTGCCCTTGTTTGTTTGTTTCAAATAGCAAGCTTGTTCTACTTCCCAGTGTCTTCCGTACTTTGGAGCAGCTTCATTCCCAAGAACTTCACAGGCTATTTGTACACAGGTGCACATTCCCCTGACTCAATTTGTCTTAATTTGAATGATCTGTTTGGCAGGGGGATTCTGAACCATTAACCAGGATCCCCCCCCCCCTTTGTACGTGTATGCTTGTGTCCATTTCATTTCCTTGTACCCTTTATTTACCCTTCTTTCATAAATCACCTAGGACATTAATGCCTCTTGCCCCGGGGGCGGGAAGGAATCAGAATGTAGAGGACAGGATCGACTGTGTGTGCCTGATGGATCAGAGACAGCGCAGAAAAGGCACGACAATGGCAGGAACTGCCAGGATGGCAAGTGACAGCACCACTCTGGCTCCTGCAATGAGCCAGACTAACTAAGCCTCTTCCACTGAGAGGACAGAGGAGTGTGAAACACAATTCTAGTTGAGTTTACAGAAAAAAATCTGCTAATAGCTCTTGTTCAACTGGGTATACAGAATGGATGCCATTATCAGCTTGCTCCTCCCTGGAATGAAGCTATCGAAACGAGTCTTCCCTTTGAGAACGGCCCCGTCCCTGGAAGAAGCCCCATACAGGGTAGGAAATCAGAGTCCCAAGAAAACAGCCTGCGAGTCACAGACTGCTACTTTGATCTTATATTAGTTCCTTGTCTCCATTCCATTCTGCAGCCAACATTCCTTCAGAAGACATCTACTGACTGTGTGCTATGCCATCACTACTGTGCTAATTATTGGAAAAATCAAAGACAAAAGAAGCCTTGTGTCTAGAGGAGAGGGATGGGAACACAAAAATGTGAGCTCATGCAATTAAATTAAATGATGCCATTAAACGGATTTAAAATGCACGGAAAAGAACTCGGATCCTTTCCCTAGGTGGACCTGCTTAAAGGCAGTGAGTGAATATTTATCTTTAATGATGGATCACTAGGTGAGAGACCCTGAAAGTCAGGATTTGGAACTTCTAGGAAGACAAGATTGATCATGGTTGGAACCAGTTTATAGAGCTTACAGCTACACATACAGTTTATAGGCAGGGGAAGCAATGCTTGACTTCCTTGTTGACAAATGCAGACTTTTGAGGACAGCGTATAGGGTGACAGTGCAGCCACTAAACAGTTATCATGCTTGACAACTCTTATTTTCCCCAATCTTCAGCACAGTTCAAAATGATTAGTGGCAATATTGATATGGAAATCAAGGCTTAGAAAGTCAAATGACATGCCGAATGCTACACAGCTTGTTAGGGGCAGAGCAAGCGTTCAGATCCAGAATCCTTTTTCCATTATGTGTGATTACACCCTACAAAATATGCAGAACAGATGCTAGCAACACAGAAAACTTGCAATGTGCTTGATTCTTCTTGGGAAGCCGTGCCTTTCCACAGCTGGGCTGTCGCGGCCAAGACCATACAAAGCTTGCAAAATTGAACATATTTACTACCTGACACTTTCTTTTTTTTTTTAAATATTTATTTATTATGTATACAATAGTCTGTCTGTGTGTATGCCTGCAGGCCAGAAGAGGGCACCAGACCTCATTACAGATGGTTGTGAGCCACCATGTGGTTGCTGGGAATTGAACTCAGGACCTTTAGAAGAGCAGGCAATGCTCTTAACCTCTGAGCCATCTCTCCAGCCCCCCTACCTGGTGCTTTCTATAAAGTTTGCTGCCCTCTAAAAATAAACTCTCACAAGCGATTTGACCAGGTAGTGGTCTTAATCCTTAACTGTGTTCTTCCATATTCATTTTGAGACTGGTGTCTTGTGTCAGATCTCAGGAAATTTACAGACACCAGGCAATTGTGCTGGGTCTCTGTGACCCAAATGGTCATGCTAGAACGGAGATTAGTCCTCGTGTGTAGTGATGTTTGTTTCCGACAAATAAGTCTTGCCTGAAGATCAGAGGACAGAGCTAGCCACTAGTTAACTATACAGGCCAGGGAGTGGTGGGCACGTGCCTTTAATCTCAGCACTTTGGCTGGTGAAGCAGAACAATCAGGAGTTCAAGGCCACCCTGGGCTACAGGAGACTGATTCGGTCTCAAAGAGAAACAGCGTCAGGTGGTGGAGGTTCAGGCCTTTAATCCCAGCACTAGGGAGGTGGAGACAGGAATACAAGGCAGGTGGGGACAGGATCTCGGGTGTATTCAGTCTGAGGACTTGTAGAGAGGGGATCTCGCCCCATTCAGTTTGAGGATTCAACAGAGGTAAGAAGTCTCTTTAGTGGCTGCTGCTCTGCTTCTCTGATCTTTCAGCTTTCCCCCCTGAAATCTGACTCTGGGTTTTTATTAATAAGACTAATTGGGATTGCACTACCCTCATGTTTTCTTCAGTAGGATCTGAAAGCGCCAGTGCCGTGAGTGGGAAACCTCAGCCACCTTATTTCTGGGAATTAGTGGTACGGCCCTGATCACCTTTGAGAGAAGGACAGAAATAATTACTTTAAAACGAAATGTTATCTGGGTTTTGGAACGGCAAGGTGAGTGATTCTGCTGGGATTATCTCATTTGAATTAGTGCCAGTCACAGCAAGGCAAGAAATCTTTTCTCAGGGGCAGAGGAGAGCACATCCCAGGTGGCTGGCATGTTCGTTTACAAAGCAGCGTGTATGCTGTACATATGCCTCGGACTCACATGCATGTACAGACACATACTTCAGGCAAAACCTTTTCCCTGTTGGGAACGATTTCTGATATAGCTCTCCTGCATTGCTGGCAAGATGCACAGTTGTCTCGATTTTCATCTGAGGGTGACAACATTAATTGTGGCCTTCTCTCATGTGCTGAAATCTGTACTCTTATCACTACTTATCACTACTCTTACTTCACAGTATCTGTACGGGCAAATGTCCAAGCCACGGTCATGCCACCATCAAGGGGATTCAGGGAGGGTTCGCCCACTGGAGGATGGTTCTGCTACAGATGTGATGGAAACACACGCTGTCTAAGCTATTCTGGCGCAAGAGCTGTTTCCTGGAAGAACATGGATTAGGCTCTTAAGGGTCAGGGTAAGTAATAGTCAGTCCCAAGAAGGTAAAGGAGAAAAGCGGGGAAGAGGCGGGAAGAGTTCTAGAAAGCAGGGAGCAGGCAGGTCTTGAGCCGGCTCTCAGTAGCTAGTTCAGGATAGCCTTTTTCCAAATGGGATTCCTGTCTCACCCTATGGCCCATCTCCAGAGTGCAGATGGTGTAGAGGAAGATGAATGAAGCATGAAGCCCAACCCTGTGTTTCAGGCAGCACCCTGTGCATCCCAGATGCCTGGAAGAGTTGGCTTACCCAGGCAGTGCCAGCTATAGCTCACTGAGTTAGACTGGACGTGAGCATCCTCTTCTGGCAGGGAGGGCATTCAGATAAGGATCCACTGTTAGGTCTGTCCGTCTTTAAAGGAACAAATGTTAAAACACCACAGCTCTACCCAGGCTCTCACTCACAGCGCATCAAAGCCAGGTGGTATCCTGAGCATCTCATGACTTCTTTCCTTCCCTTCTAGGCATATTCACCTTTGCTGCAGGAGAGGTCAGCTGTCATGCTGATGATCTCGTTAGCATTTCTCGTTAACATTCAGCATTAGTGAACCTTTTTGCGGGTCACAGCTTTACAATATAAAGAAGAGGGAGCATATTGAATCTGTGTGTCAAAAACTTTTGCCCCCACTGACGTTCATCCTTGAAGGGTCTCTTTCCTGTGTAAAATAAGAATTTTTAATGAAATTCACCCTTAATAGAAAAACCTTAGAGTGCACACTACCACGTGTTGGTAGGCTGAGCTGAGGGGACTAATGCTGAGCTCGGTGTCACTGCTGATACTTGCAGGTGGCTCCTGGCTACTCTATAAAGTAGTTCTGTGTATTGGTGCTGGCACCGTCTCCCACAGCAACATGGCACAAGCTCCTGGCATTCAGCACATTTTGGAGCAGAAGTGTGACACTAAGACCCTCTGACGAGATCCCACTTTGGCTCCTTGTAGGTGATCAAGGGGACATTCTTCTTCCAACACAGTCATGGAGATCAGCCTAATTGATCTCAGATTATGACTTGTTAGCTAGTTGTCACTTTGAGTTGATGTAAAAACCAGACACTCCCACTCAAGTTCCCTAGGACCAAATGTTATCTAAGATAAAAACAGGTTAAAACCATTAAAAATGATCTCAGTAGCTTCTTACCCCTTAAAATATCTGACTTTCCATTGAAGTATTTGACTAAATTTTGTAAAAAGTGTTGTGTCATTGTTGTCAGTTTTTACAAATCCCTTCTGCTCTGTGGGTTTGATCAGGAGAGAGCTCGTTTAAGGCCTCATCACAAATGCCTCATTTTGTCTTTGTAGAAGGTGTTGCTAAAAGAAGGCCAGGTCATTATAAGTAGTTTGGTTGATTCCATTACATCTGATGTATTTTAAAGTTGATTGAAGGAACCAACTTTCAGATATATTCTAAAACACAGAGGGAATCTTCTGGAAATGATAATATAGTTTTGAGCATGGGAAGGAAGCATAAAGAGGCACCTCCACCTCAGAAGCAGCTGGGGCCCGTGTGTCCTCATGAGCATCCATAGAAGCAGCCTAGGTCCAGCCTTTCCTCATGAGCATCCTTAGGACCAGCCGTGGTCCAGTATTTCCTCATGAGCATCCTCAGAATCAGCCGTGGTCCAGCGTTTCTTTATGAGCATTCTCAGGAGTAGCCATGGTCCAGTGTTTCCTCATGAGCATCCTCAGGAGCAGCTGTGGGCCAGCGTTTCCTCATGACCATCCTTAGAAGCAGCTGTGGTCCACTGCGTTCTCATGAGCATCCTCAGAATCAGCGGTGGGCCAGCGTTTGCTCACAAGCATCTTCAGGAGCAGCCATGGTCCAGTATTTCTTCTTAAGCATCCTCAGAAGCAGCCAGGGTCCAGCGTTTGCTCATGAGAACACTGTGCAGTCTCTAGCCTCATCCTCGCACAGTGACATTGATTAACCATGTTCCTATGTATCCATGAGCTGCTGATATCTGTTGTCTGTCATTTCTGTTGCTCTCCCTGAATCCTCACCAAAGGACATGCTCAATAGGAAGGGAAGAGGAATGGAGAATGAAAGCATAAGCTCACTGATAAATATGAAGGCACTGGGTGAGACAGAACATGTGCTTAGTGTGATAAGACAAAACATTAACATTTAATAGGAGAATAAAATATTTATAGCCAAGAAAGATTTCCTTAGGATTAATATGAATTTATAATTTATCAGGCACCATGGGCCTTATGCAATGAATAATGAGTGCAATACCAAGGGCTTTTAAGTCATAAATATAAACTAAACAGGCGAGAATTTTCATCCCCAAGAATGACCTAGGATATTAGCTATGTAGAGAAGAAAACATAAAAGTAAGGTGTCACTAAAATGAGCTTCTGGAATGACTACATAGTCACTGTAGACTTCTAAAGGATTTCAAAAGTCAACAAAGAACTATCATGAAAGTAAGCTCTCCTTACTTATTATGTTTATATGTCATGTAAACAAAATATTTTAGTAAGCCTTACTGATAAGTGGTTGATTGAATTCTTTGGAAATGAAGGACTTTCCTTTTCCTTTTTTGTATCTTGAACAAGGCAAACATGTGGGTTAATCATTAGAGGACTCTCCAAGCCTTCCTTGTTGCTCTGATCCTTAAACGACATGATCATAAATCCTTGAACTTCTTTGGAGTTACCGCGGCCGAGGTTCAGAGTTTAAGGTTGCGTTCCATAAGCCACGAGCCTTGCCACCAAAGAGCCCCTGATTGCAGCTGAGCACCCAGCCCTCTCTCGCCCTGCCTTCAAACCCATTTCTCTGAGGAGTTGGTTGTTTACACGGTGGAAGGGGGGAAATACTTTCCATTTTAGACCAGCTTTAAATTTTAATGCTGCTGTGATAAAATATTCTTGACAAAAGTAACTGAAAGACTTATTTGGCTCATGTTCCAAACTACAGTTCGTCATTGTAGACTGGCAGAAGCTGGAGAGAACTCATCACGTTCTACCCTCCCAGGGAATTAATGCTTGCTGGTGCTGGCTTACTTCCTCCACTCATACACAGTCCAGGTTCCTCTGAGTAGGGAGTGGCACCCCCACAATTGAAACAGTCTTCCTGAATTAATTAATGATGTCAAGACAGCTTTTCACAGGCATTTTCAGAAGCTAACCTTAAGGACAATGATACCACACAGGTGTACCTGGAGGCCTGACTCCTAGATGGCAAGTTAACGGATTTATGAAGGGAAAAATGTATGGGTAGTAGAGAGAATCTCCACGAACCCTGACCCTAGTTTCCCATATTATTATGGTCTGTTTGCTGTAATTATTGGATCAATATGAATTTAAGCCCAGCAGTCAGGAGGCAGAGCCAGGAGGATCTCTGAGTTCGAGGCCAGCCTAGACTACTAAGAGGACTACTAGGACAGTCAGGGCTACACAGAGAAACCTGTCTCAAAACAACAACAACAACACCCCACAAGTCCATCATTTATGTACATCTCCTTAGTTTTTAAGTAACTTTTTTTTTCTTTATTCTGGTTTTGGATCCATTCTAAGCACTATGTAACACCTAAGTATCACGTGTTCTTCTTCATCGATGACTTTGACAGCTCTGGGAGTGAGGGCTTGTCACCTGTTCTGTAGAATGAACCTCAAAGGGAACCATCTCCCTTCTTTCTCTTGACCCTACATGGGTTTCGGGTTTGAGGAGGAAGGACACAGAGCTAGGAGAAGTCAGGTTGCATTGTTCCCATTGGATCTGTTGTCACTGGGGCTGCTCACTGTTGTTGGCCTCGGTCTTCAAATGAGGGAGCACTCTGTTGCTGTAGTGCGCACTCACTTTCTCTCTCCTTTCTGTGCACACTCTTGGAGGATGTCACTCTGCACAGCCCACACGCAGCAAGTGGAGAGTTGTGCTCGCCTCCAGCAGGGAGATGCACTTAAGCTGTTTGAATTTTTTCTGCACAAATGTCTCCTCCTCACCCACTTCTCCTTACTTTGTCCTTCTTCCTCAAACCCTGAGTCCCATGTGGAGTCATGACAAAGAAGGTGATGGATCCCACTTTTGGTACATTCTATAAAACAGGTGATGAGTTCCCGTCTCTAAAAACTGTCAATGCCACCAACTAAGAACAGGCTTTAGAACACCTGATAGATGTTGCATAGTGCTTAGAATAAGCTCCAGAGCCAGGTCTAGTCAATGCCTTGTGTCGGCGTAGACTCTTATTTTCTTTACATCATAAGTTGATTCTACTTTGTTGCTCAAACTGTCCTAACTTGGAGCATGAGGGGATCCTTTGCGATGTCTGCACCTCTTTGAAATATATTTCATTGTGCATGTGTGTCCATGTGTATCATTGTGTGGAAGGTGCATGTATATATGTGCGCAGGCCAGAGGCCAGAGTATAAGTCTTCAGGAGCCACCCACCTTGTTTTTTTGAGTGGCCTGAGGATGGCCAATTAGGCTAGTCTAGGCCAGCAAATTCCAGTAATTCCCCTGGTTTCACCTTCCCAGTGCCAGGTTTACAAGCACAAATCATTGTGCCCAGCTTTTTCACATGTGCTCTGAGCCTGGACCTCTGATGCTCAGTCTCATACAGCAATCACTGTACCAACTGAGCCATTTCCCCAGCCCTTTTTTGTAGGTTTTAGAAGTGCATTCTTATTTTCTGGCACTATTAAGATTCTGGACCCTCTCTGACTCCAGGCCAATAATTAGCCTTTCTTTCCATGAACCCTCATTTCTCCTATTGAAGAATTGGAAGGTGATATTTATAAGCAAGATCTGGGTACTAGGTTTGTGACCTGTCATTTATCATAGTCCCTGCAAATTGGCAGAACAGAGAAGTGCATCTATAAATATTCTGCATGTAAGCAAAGTAAATTCAGATGCATTTGTAGCTGTGAGAAACAGAAGATAAAATCATACTGAGTGGTCCAATTTAAATGCAGGAACTCACAGATGCTTATCTGTCAACTTTTATTCCAGCAGGGAATGCCTGACCCCTGCCATTTCCCATTCATTTGCCTGCTCGCTTCCACTCCGCGTCTATAGCAGCATGTGTGGTGTTAGCTGGTACTCCCAAGGAAAACTGCTGTGCCGTCATCCAGAGCACAGTGCTTGGGCGCAGTTTCTTTGTGCTCTTGTAGAGTGTGCTCAGTTCCCAAGAGGTAAGGTCAACACCTCACCCTGCTCCCTCCAGGGATGTTGCTTCATCCAATGCACTGAGACCCTCTGGCCACTTTCTACATTCTACCTCAAATTCTCCAGTGACCTAACTGATTGACATATATTTAAGAATTTTGAATGGAAATACAGCAATTGAGTATACTTACGAGGTACCATGTGATATTTCAATATTTGTCAATATACAATGTACAGGGACAGATCAGAGTGACTGGCACAACAATCATATAATTTCTTTTCTGTTGAGCGTTCATAGAATTTCCTCAACTTCAGCCTTTGAAACATAATAAATTATTATTTACTTAGTTAGTTACTGTAGGAGCCAGCCATGATAAGCTAAATATGAGCAGATCACCCAAAGGAAGTTCTTTACTTCTAACCATTATCACCTGCCAGAGTAGGACTCAGCCATCTATAAGTTTAACAGAGGCCTGAGTCTCAGTAGTTTACCCTGAAGCAATACCTGGTTGCAGGAAGGACCATAAACTAAGATTACCTGAGCACCACCCAAGAACAGACCATCCAAAGGAAATGGCCAAAGTTCCAACCGCTGTAGATAGGATCACCTGCCAGCACATACTCACCAGGACACCCCTAGACAAATGTCAGCAATCAGAGGTCCTGAACCTCAAAAACCTCTCAACCCCACCTTTACTACTATAAAGACCCAACTCTAACTGAGCTCAGGGCTCTCCGTTTCTTCCAATATGTTGGACATGCAGAGAGACCAAGTTTACAAACTTGCATAAAATAAAGGCTCTTTTCTTTTACATACGGAACTCAGTCTCCTTGTTGGCTTTTGGGGGACTTCGCTGATTTGGGCATAACAATCACATGACTTCATGATTCCTTGGTCATGGGATCATATGGCAGAACGTAGGTAGCTGCTCACTTTGTGGTGACTAGGAAGGGTTGGGGAGTGAGAGGGAAAGACAGAAGGAGAGGGAACTCGCTCATGCTGGAATAAGATATGGTTCCCAGAGACAAGGACACTGGTGTGGCTTGAGCTTTTCCAACTCTGGGATCTTCCACAACCTCCCACCAGTTCCATCAAACTGTGACTCCTTTACCAGCACAAGTCAGAGCCCCACAATGCAGTCATTCTCCATGGCCAGATCCGCCAGCGGAGGACCAAGCCTTTTGAGGGGACACTTCACATTTAAAATATGACAGTGGCTGCAGCTCCTTGCCTCCTCAGCATACTTCCGTGTAGGCTGAGTACTTCACAAACACCCCCTCCCGTTTTGGAGGTTTTCTTTTCATCCTGTGGGATTATTTTATTTGCTGCTCAAAAGCCTTTTGTTTTGATTTCATCTCATCATATGCAATTCTTGCTTTCGTTGCCTGTGCTTTTAGGATTGTGTCCAGAAACATTGTCTGGACCATTCAATGGTTTGAAAATATAGTCGTTTCAAGTTATTCTTTGTAAGGACTTATTCTAATAGGAAAATAATGTTTTAAATCACTCAGCATCCAGTAAAACTGATAAGCTGTGGCCCTTTACTAATTCAACTATTACTTCCCAAGTGTCTACCTTCTGTTGTGACATAAGGCTCTGGGACAGTGTCACCTGGGGGTGGGACCCTCACACTTTCTAGATCCTTTATGCCCTTGGGTAATCTAGACTTAGGCCTCTCCATTTTAAAAGCTCCGGAAACCGAACCGTGGCAAGCACAGCCACCTTTCAGAAATTCTCTCAGTCCTTGGACTTGTAAAACCCCTCCCAGTGGTTCCAGAGTCTGCAAAACTAATCTGCTTGGAAGCTGGTATTTACATAAGGTTAGGATCATTTTTCTTCTACTGCTCTTTCACTTTTAGGTTTTTTTTTTTAAGCAATTTAAATTTCAGGAAAGAATAATAACTATCAAAGGCTCTGTAGCTTTTGTCTAATATGTACTCTGCCAGCACAATTTAAATTAGAATCCTAGTTGTCAATCTGGGAAGGCTGAAAACAAGAGCTAAGCTCCTCTACCCTTGCAGGCGACCGAGGACAAGCTTGCTTTCCCATGAACTGTATTTGTTGCACCAGCCACATTATCTAAAATGCTAATGAAATTGCATGTGCAAAATTATGTCACTAAAGAAGGAAAAGGCAGTTCTCTGCTGCTCTTTGGGAGTGGCAGGAAAGCAATGGGCTGGTCGCCTTCGGCAAATTAACAAGGCCCTTTGCTATGGATGTTGATGCTTCCTTTGTAAATCTTCACCTTCACTCCTGGCATGGCCACATCTGCAATGGTAGTATGAGGAACCTTGGATGAGGAACCTCTGTTTCTACACATGCTATAACAGAAGGTGGGACTGGAGACTCGATGAGAGCAATCAATATTCTGAGAGTACGGGACTGAACTGAAAAGCTCTAAGAAAGGCCTACTTAAAGCCAGCACTTTGGAAATAGGATGCTCTGTGGACAGAGGGCTGGATCTTTGAGCATGGCAGGGTTGAGGGCATAGCCAGTATTTTGGGGGCGGAGCCTCCCCTTGTGGTAGGAGGGGCTGCTGGGCAGGACCTTTTAGCATAAATAAACAGTTGTTGTGAGGCAAACAACTGCCCTCTGCTAATAGGGACTTGGAAGCCAGAGGAGGTATGTAGCCATATGATTAGTTAGAACGCTCTATCAGTTGAGCTAGAAAAAACATTACCCCTAAAAGCTGCCCAGAAGTTGTTTCTGTGTGTGCGGTATGTGTGCTTTGCTGTCCAGTTGCTTTCAAAGACTGGGAATGGACGGGGGAGCAAGGATGTGCTTTCCAAGCTCTCTTCAGACTGGAGGAGGGAGTGAGAAGAGGAATTGCCACTTGGGCCCTGCCACTCACGCTGCTGCCAGGGCCCATAGGAGTCAGGATTGACATGACATAGGAGCCAGTGATGGACATGACCAAGTTCTGGAGGTCTGTGTGTACACGCTGGGGATCAGTACCTAGAGAAAAGGACTCTCAATTATCCCAGAAGATGAGCGGGAAGGGCTTTGAGGAAGACAGTCTCCTTCCTTGAGTGACGGAGCGGCCCCTGCTTGTGATATGAGTGAAACCCTGGACAGGTTCCACCTGAAATTATGTGTGTATTAAAATTTGAAAAGCAGTAGTGAGCAGACTTAGCTGTGCCCAAGGCTGCTCTGGAAGATTTCTGTTTCGGACATCCTATGGACGACGTTCGGTGGTAGTCCCTGGAGCTGAGTCTCTTCTGGAGGCTGAGGCCATGATCAAGCACTCCTCTAAGTGGCAATAGAAGGTAAGAAAATATAAATAAACTCAGACCTGTCCTTGAGAGCACACATTATGTCACCTTGGGAAAGCACAGAATAGCTGGAAGGTCAGGGTTAAAGCAGCACCTGGAGGTCATATTCCAGCAACTGGATTAGGAAGGGCTCATGCGTTCATATCCCAGGAGTACAAAGACCCCAGGGAGTTTCGGATGAACATCACCATAGTTTGCGAATTCCAGAGACACAAAGGTTGCACTTGAGGCTCTCCAGCTCCTTGACACTTTTCTATTCCCTTTCTATAATAAGAAGCATGATATTGATCACCAGGAACAAATTCAGCACTCAATTTAAAAAAGAGAGAAATTATATCTAAAATATTTTAATCCAATGACAGCTCACAGGAGCCAGGCTTCCCTTTATCTCTGTTATCTAGACCCTAATATATGTGAAGGTACACGCATAAACGTGCTCTTATTTTAGAGATTTTCTCTGCAGGTGGAGGACCTATGCTATCCTATTCTAAGAAACCCCTGATTGGAATTTCACTAAAATAGCAAAGATACCCCACGTAAAGTAGAAGCTTGCTAAGCATTTATAGAGTACCATGTCCTTCATAACATGCCCGAAACAGGTTTGACCTCACCCGAGTGACATTTTCTCACCAGCATGGATGGGTGGTTTTCACTCTTCTCTATCATGTATTGTTTCTAGGTAAAGGCATACGCACCAGCACATCACACAGGATGAGGCAGACAGCAGCTCCTGTTTGATTTCTAGAAGTAGCACAAGGGAAAATGTGTTCTGTTTCCTATCGGGAGTCTTTCTCTATCCCACCAGCCAGCTCCCAAATAAACAATACGAGACTTCTTACTTAGTTATGAAAGCTCAGCCAATAGCTTAGGCTCATTTTTAACTAGCTCTTAAAACTTAAACTAACCCATTTATATTAATTTACTTTCTGCCTTGTGACTTAATTACCTTTACTCTGTACTGCCCATGCTGCTTTCTTACTTCCTCCATCTCTGACTGGCAACTCCCTGCATCACTACCCTTTTTTCCAGCATCCTCTCTGCTCTGAAAATCCTGCCTCACTATTGGCCATTCAGTTTTATAGTAAACCAATCAGAGTGACAAATCTTTACAGTGTACAAAAAGGTTATTCCACAGTAGTTTCCTTATTTGTTATCACAGGCCTTGGTCTGCACACAAATACATGACATGGGTCTCTAAACTCCAAGTAGAAGTAAGGTGGGTACAGAAAGTTGAGACACTGATATTTGACACACTCAAACAACAGATGCCTAGCAACTGTGCAGACTCCTTTTTCAACATGGCCAAGCCGGGTGGTCGTGGCACACGCCTTTAATCCCAGCACTTGGGAGGCAGAGGCAGGTGGATCTCTGTGAGTTCGAGACCAGCCTGGTCTCCAAGAGCTAGTTCCAGGACAGGCTCCAAAGTCACAGAGAAACCCTGCCTCGGGAAAAAAGAAACAAAAAACAAAAACAAAAACAAAAACAAACAAACAAAAAAAACCCAACAACAACATGGCCAAGAGCTTGCCCCTCAATGAACCCACAGGACTCAGGTGTTTGGCAGGCAAAACTCTGTCCCTCATAACCATTCTGTGTCTTTTTTGAGTACCCAGCTAAGAGTCTGGCACAGAGGAAGTACCTACTGTTTATTTGTTGAAAAGGGACAGATAGGCTAATTGCCACCATGGAAACTACCCAGGTCTGTGCTTGCCAACAGTGCCAGACTGAGTCCGGCCTCTTAAACTGTCATGTGATATTTTGATTGCAACCCTTACAACAGAGAAAACTGTGGCCCGCCATCTTACTCTTCTGAACTGTACACAGTAGGATGGAGGAAGGGCTGGGATTTGAAACACCTTCCCTAGATTCTGATTATTTAACAACCATACAAGTCACTCTTAAAAAAAAATCTGGACTGGGAATATAGCTCAATAGAAAAATAGTAGAGGGGGCTGGAGAGATGGCTCAGCAGTTAAGAGCATTGCCTGCTCTTCCAAAGGTCCTGAGTTCAATTCCCAGCAACCACATGGTGGCTCACAACCATCTGTAATAAGGTCTGGTGCCCTCTTCTGGCCTGCAGGCATACACGCAGACAGAATATTGTATACATAATAAAAAAAAAGATGGTAGAGTACATGCCCCAATTCAATCCCCAGCATCTAAAACAATAAAAACATATAAAATATGATTAACTTATAGAAGGATCATGTTAATCTTGTTGATGATAAAAATGGTATTTCAAGATCTCATAATAGACATAAATGTATGGTTTTTCTCTATATAAAATTTACTGGAGAAAAACAAAACTTCCATGAGGCCTGAAATGTGAATTCGTATGGCTGGAACGCCATGTCTGGGAGTTAATGCTCTCGCAGTCCAGATTCACTTGGAGCACGAGTTCTCAGAGGTCTTAATAATAAAAGCCCAGAGTCAGATACAGGGGAAAATGCTGAGAGATCAGAGAGACGAAGGAGCCAAACTACTGTCATCTTACATCTCAACTTCCTAGCTGAAAAGAGGCTGAGTTTCTGTTTCCTCCCGCCTTATCACTTCCTCTCTCTGCCTAGCCTGAATGTCTATACAGACCTCCAGACTTCTATGGTTAGCTAGTGGCTACCTCTGCCCTCTGATCTTCAGGCAAGCTTTATGTATACAAAAAAGATATCACCACACACCATGGGGAGAACATTACTTCTGAAGCGATTAGTGGTCTCTATCTGCACTTTCAAAACTCAAGTGGCTCATCCTGTGTAGTGTCTCTTCCGAGGGCATCAGAAACCTCAGGAAGACATGCTGTATATTTATTTCAGTGGAGCCAGCTGGGCAAAAGGGGGAAAGAAATCTAAACAGCTCCTCTACTAAATGACAGGCAACCACTGCGGCTGCCATTTTGCCATTGTCCTCCTCCTCCTTACCATCACTGTCATCATGACCCCAGGTGGCAGCCCAGACCCCTGGCATCAGCACAGCCTTAGATGCTATCATAAGTCACAAACGTCGCAGACTTAGACATGGCCCTCAGCTGCAGCCAGGGTCAGGATGTCACTATGGCACCTTGTGGCAGTGCAGGCCACTTGGATCTGTATGGCCCCAGCTGCCACATCCCAGCCCCAGCCCCAGCCCCAGCCCCAGTCCAGCCCCAATCCCAGCACCAGCCCCAGCCCCAGGCCCAAATCTTTTTTCCTAAGTTCTATGGCTACTCATCTGGGGTCAACTTTTTACACATTGAGTTTGTTCTGCAATGACCTGTATTATAGAACAATCCATATGATTAATAACTATAACTAATACCTGAAACCATTACATGAAGTTTTCTTGTTCAACTGTTTACATTCTGATCACAGATGTTCTTATTTTCTGAATATTAATATAAGGAGCCTTGAAGAATCTGTCTGAAATTGTCTGAAAAGTCTGGGTGAGCTCTTCTTTTATGATGGCAAATTCTTCCTGCCCACCCATTCAGAGCTTTCTGACCACATGTGTTTGATTTGTATGTACTTGTGTGTCTGTATGTCTGCCTATATGTGTGCCTATCTGTGTGCTAGTACTGTGTGTATTTATATGCTATGGTGTGTGTGGTCAGAGGACAACCGTGGGTGTTAGCCTTTACCTTCCTCCTTATTTGAGACAGGTTTTCTTTGGTGTCACCACTGTGGTTGTATATCAGGCTAGCTGTCTCAAAAGCTTCTGGGGATTCTAGTTTTTGCTTCCTTTCTTAACAAACCTGAACTCAGGTCCTCAAGATGTTGGAGTAAGTGCCTTAGTCAGAGAACCATCTCCCCAGCCCAAGATATTTTGATCAAAGTAAAACCAATATGAAGGTATCTGGGTAAATGATGCCATAACTCCTAATTCTTGACATTCAAAGGACAGGGTGGACACTGAAGTGTAATGTATGACCACACTTAAGAAAATGGTTCATGCATTTTCCACTCTGTATCTCCCCTGCTCCATTGTAGACATAGAGCATCTTGTCCATCAGTGCCCAATTTCTTAGACAAGAGAACAGCAAGTCAAGAGTTGTGTCACCAGCCAGCAGTTTTTCCAACATGTAAGGTTCTTGTTGCCTCGCCGTGAAGCAGTTTTGCATGGCCCAAGCAGCTGTGCATTCACAGAAATCCAACCAAGCCAAATGTCAGGAAGAAATGCCCTGATGGAGCCTGGGGCATGATTCGTCTATTTTGGGGTTTCAGCTGGTGTCCCACCCCGTTCTACACCATCAAGAAGACGCTGTGCTTCCTTTCATTCAGATAATTTGGGAGGAGTGGAATTTAGGCTCTACATCATTGCCAGTGCTGCTTTACAGGCAACAAGTTCTTAGAATTCTTTCCACCAACCTGATAAGATCTGGTGCTACCTCCTCACGTTTGGAGTGTAGAGGAAATTACAGTGGAGCCCAGTGAGCAAAGAGTCTCGGGCTCTATCACATTATTAGCAGCGCAAGGTGGGGCCCCCTTCCATAGTAGTTGTCTTTCCCAGCCCTGTAGATATGCACCATATACTTAGGGGTGCCTGATACATTTATATCCATAAACCCCTCCAAGGCCTTCCAAGTCCCCAATTTTGAAATTTCCAAGGGCTTCCAGGTGGTTCTCTTACGCGTGAAAGTTTGTGAACATTACCGACTAAGAGACACTAAACAGAGTCAGACTTCAGTGTTCTCCATTGCCCCAACCATTTTCCACTCACACCTTCCACATAGGGTCCCTCTCTATGCTTCCATTCAAAGAAATGCTTCTGTGGCAAGCAAATAAAACACTACTATATTACTTTTTTCACTGCTGTCAAAATAACTGACAAATGTTTTAAGGGAAGAGGACTTATTTTGGCTCCTATTTTGAGACGGTATAGTACAATAATGGTAGGGGAGGCATGGTGGAGTTCATGTCAGCTGGTGCCTGATGATGCAACACCTCACATGTTGACAATTTTGGGACCCAATAGCAGGGCAGTGGTGGCATTTAGTTGGATTTCTCTTCTTTTCCTTTTTCATTTGGTCCAGGACCCCATCCCATAGAAAGACACCATCTATATTCCGTGTGGGTCTTCTTTCCTGAGTTAGACTGCTCTGGATAAAATCTCACAGACTTGTCCCAGTGTGCCTTGTCAATGCCCATTGTAGTTTCACTTTGTTGCTTTAATGAAATGTAATAGCAAAAACAAAGTATTAGGAAGAATGTGTTTTGTTTTGTTTAGCTTACAATTCCAGGTAACCATTTACTATTGTCAAGAAGTCAAGGCAGAAACCCAAGCATCACACTGAGAGTCAAGAGCAGAGACATAGGAATGTACACGAGCCCTTGCTGGTTGCTTGCTCTCAGTTAGCTTTCCCTTCTCTTATATTGTACAAGAATCCCTGCCTAGGGAATGGTACCACCCACAATCGGCTGGCTCTTCCTAGGTCAACTAATAATTAACAAACCTTATCGGTACGCTCTGATCTACATCAGTCTTCATCATTAAGATTCTTTTCCCCAGTAATTCTCGGTTGTGTTGAGTTGAGAGATAAAACTAACCAGCACAGTGCCCTAGGTATCTCTTAATCCAACTGAGTCGACGATGAAGATTAACCATCACTATTAGCAGAAACCTCTGCAGCACACACATTAGTAAGCACGCACCTGGCTACTGAATATGAAAATGAATGTACAAGAAGGTGATTTTGTCCATGCTGACTTCAGGCTCTAGAATAGTGTTTTTCAACCTTCCTAATGCTGCGACCATTTAATAACGTTCCTCGTGTTGTGGTGACCTGCAACCATAAAATTATTTCATTGTCACTTTCATAAGTGTAATTGTGCTGCTGTTATGAGTTGTAATGTAAATATCTGCTATCTGACTCCAAAGGGGTCATGGCCCACAGGTTGAGAACCACTGCTCCAGGCAACCATTTGTTCCCCCAATACCTAGAACATAGTTTGGCTTCTCTAGCTGCAATTGGTATGTCAACCCTCGGTTCCCTAAAGACCCTCATGAGTATTGGCCAGGGGATCTGAAATCAATGCTTCCCCCTCAGCTGCAGGCTCAAGACCCTGCCTCTATCCAACACTCTATCCTGGCCTTCACCTAAGCTCTTTGTTTCAAATAAAGTCTGACATATACAAACATGGTCACAGAATACATTCTGTATGCTGGCTTTTAAGAATACAAACACTAAAAACATGTTGGTATGGTTGCTTGTAGGACACATTTGTATTTTGCGAGCCTGTGCACGTGTGTGATTTCTGCTTTCTTAAATGCCTGAAATAGCTGTCTTTAATATAGTCAGTTTAGCAAGTAGTTTAGAAGATGGAAGGAAACAAATTCAGATAAAAAGAAATAGTGGTCCTTCAGAGTTTTAAACCCATCCCAAACTCATAGACATGACATTCAGTTTTATGTGTTAGAATATATTAATGATTCCAATGAGTCAATAGGTTACATTTCTAAACCCACAAAAATTATGGTCCATAATATCTCATATATGTCAATGATTAATTAAACAACGGATACCTACAATGCTCAGTACTGCCCGTTTATGGCATCTAGAAAGAAAATCATAGACTTGAGTCAGGTCCTCAAGAAATGTGCAATTGGCTGAGTTGCAGAGGCTGCAAGAGCTAATGTTCACACTAGTAATTACAGCAAATAAGAGGATTAGACGGTCCTGTTATTACCCAGGAGGGGAGGGAGAGGCAAGGGACTTCTCTGTCTGCTTTCTCCCCATAGAGAGACACAGCTCCACGAGAGCAAGCTTTGTCATGTGCATGCATGCAAATTTCTTGTTGCTTGTGTATTATTTTAATGACTGCCTTGGACATTTTTTTATGTGACTGCAAACTTAGAACTCTAAAAGTTATCGATAGATTTACCATTGTCTAAATAATACATGCTATAGACACTTTGACTGCAATTACTTCATTTGTACAGCTATTCCAGCATACCTTTTACATTTTTTATTGTTGGCACAGAAGAACTATATGATTATACTCACTCATATTATGATTTGATTATATTACCCAGAACTTTTATTAATTTCTTTACTCACATTTTTCCTTTAATCCCAGACATTGTGACTGGGGTTTATATTTTTTAATAGGGAATGCTTATTCAGAAATTGTTATAGACATGGTCTATTCGATGCATTACCATTTGTTATTTGTTTTAGAATATATCTCGTTTTATTTTTGAAAAATAGATTCACATAGATTAAATTCTAGTTAGTTTTCTTAGGTTACGGAAAAAAAATCTCATTTCAATGTTTTCTGACTTCCATTTGGGACAAGTCAGCTATGAGGCTAATTGTCACTCCCTTGTGAATTTTACACATACACAGACATACACACACAACATATTTTTTTCTTTTTGCTTACTTCTAAGTAAATCTCATTATTTTCTGTTATATAATGCTGTTGAGTATAGTTGTAGATGCCTAGAAATTTAATCTTCTTTGAATTTGTTAGTCTTTGAAACATGAAAATTGGATTTTTCACAGTAACACAAAATCCTTAGCCATTTTCAGTGTGGATATTACCTCATCCCAATTCTCTTTATTATATTCTTCTATGACTTTTTGATTCTGAAACTAATGCAATAATACTACAAGGTTCTTAATGTTTTTAAAAGTGATTTCTTTTATTATTTATTTGCATGTATGTTTGTATATGTGTGTGTATGTGTGTGTTTGTATATGTGTGTGTATGTGTGTGTTTGTATATGTGTGTGTATGTGTGTGTTTGTATATGTGTGTGTATGTGTGTGTTTGTATATGTGTGTGTATGTGTGTGTTTGTATATGTGTATGTATGTGTGTTTGTATAGATGTGTGTGTACATGTGTGTACCCAAGTAGTCCAGAAGAGATGCTGGGAACTTATCTCCAGTTCTCTGAGAGAGCAATGGGCATTCTTAATCACTGAGCCATCTCTTCAGGCCCCTTAAAATCTTCAACTGTTTTTCTGCCCAGTTTTTTTCTGTGCTGAATTGTCATTCCTCCAGTACTGTCTTCACTTCCTTTGTTTTCCTGGGAATCTGGATTGGCTGAGTTCACTGGTTTTTTTTTTTTTTTTTTTATCTTAAATATTCTTTTGGATCATTTGTAATCTTTCAATTGATTTTAAAATTTTTCATCAATAATACCTTGTGTTTATATGCTTAGTGTGAATGTTTCTGTGAATGCATGCTTGTTGGAGCATTTACCTTTATTTGTTTTGAGGTCTTAGTTGAAGGTAAGTTTCTTCAGTGAGAAGATGGCACAAGGAAAGCACTCACTCCCGATTAATAAATATTTTCAAATCAGTTGTACACTGTTTGTTTGCTTTTTGAGTCAGTTGTACTTTTTAAAGAAATATCTGGGATGGACATTATTTTGAAAGTGAATACTGGATACTATCTGGAATCTTCTTTACTGGAGGTACTTCCCCTCTGATCTAGCTCCAAGTCTGAGAGAAGCATTCTTTTTTGTTTGTTTGTTGCTGGTTTTGTTTTTGGAACAGGGTCTTTCTACACAGTCCTTGCTCTCCTAGAACTCACTATGTAGACGAGGCTGTCCTCTAACTCAAAGAGATCCATCTGTCCTTGCCTCCCAACAAGAAAGATGTCTACCCCCGTGTCCAGCTAGACCTGCTTTGAAAACACGCCCTTCTGTAGGTTCTTTCCCTTCTTCATCTGTATTCCTTGATTTCTCTCTGGTTTTCCTCCTTGAATGCAAAAGTTTGTCTCAGGCCTCTCACATTTTGCACAGTTGTTTCAAACAAAAGCTCAACGCAATCTTGGCTTTGGCTATTCCCAGTATAGGACATAATTTCAGACCTTTGCTGCCAGTATATTTTTTCCCCTTTGATCAACTTTCACTGTCCGGTGATTTATTGTTTTCCTTATGGGTTAATTTAGAAGAAGCTTTATTTTTGAAAAGTCAAATAAACAAATTGAGCATTTCCCTCTGCCAATCCCAGTGGGAGAACAGATTAGGTAATGCTATCAGAAGCATGTCAAAAAAATAGCAGCTCATGGAAAGTTTAAGGGCTGAGCTTCACTTTTTAATTGCTTCCCCAATCCCCATCAGTTCCTGACTCTGAAGAAGAGGCTAAAATATAATCTTCTTTACGGCTTGGCCTGCACTCACAGTTTAGAGGGATGTAATTTGTATATTCATAGATATGCTCATAACGGAGGTTATAGCACAGGGTCTGGGGGTGCAACTCAGTAGCAGAGTACTTGGCTAACATGTGAGAAGCTCCAGATTGGATCCCCAACATTGCAAAAGAAAAAAACCCAAAAGTTACTGAACAATGGGGGGCCGCACTAAGACTCAAGAACGCTGTAAGGAACCAGGATGTCCTTTTCCATGGTATCTTAACCCATGAACAGTTAAGATCCTAAAACTTGATAATAGGACTAGATCACAGGAGCAAAACCATCAGCTGTAGAGAACATTGATAGGCTCGAATAAGAAGGATCGGCTTGTTACCACAACACGAGAAGAAAGCAAAGGGGAAGAGAAACTGAAGACGGCCCTCTTGCTCTTTCCCAACATCATCTGGGCGTCTCTGCTTGGCTTGCCCTACTTATTTTTAATAATCGCCTTGGTGGCACGAATCCAACTAACCACAAATGATAATCTAGGCAGTGTTCGCGCTTGCTGGTACAATGATTCCTTGTAGAGGCCTCTGCATTGCTTACAGAGTTTATCCTGAGCCATCTCTGTGTTTCCTTCAAAGAGCAAGTAATGGCTGGCCTTGACCCAAGCCTTCCCTCTGCTCCCTGTTTGGAGAAGTGGGAAGCTGAGGTAATTGCTGTCCCAAGGTATTCTACAGCAGGGGTTCCTACCCTTCCCACTGCAGCAAACCTTTAATACAGCTCCCATGCTGTGCTGACCCCCAACCATAAAATTATTTTGTTGCCACTTCACAACTGTAATTTTGCTACTGTTGTGCACCGTAACATAAATATCTAATATGCAGGATGTCTGATATGAGACCTCCAAAGGGGTCATGACCTACATGTTAAGAGATTCTGTTCTACAGGTGCAGGGAACCCCCTTGTTTCCTGTGAGGTCTTTTAAAACTTGAGAAGTGAAATTCCCTTCTCCAAAAGGGAAAAGTCCCATAGAGGACCGCCCATGCTTCAGTTGTAGGGTGAAGCGTTCTGAAAGTTATACAGAGGATAAGAGCTTTGAACTTTCCTGCCTGAATCCCATGAGACATGTGGAGGCATCCTTGTAACCCCCAAGTTGTCCCCAGAACCAGCGGAGTCCACCTGTAAACAGCTCTTAGGGACTCTGTGCTTGGCTCTCAGAGGCAAATACATATTGTGTAATAAGTGCACAAACAACAGAGTCCTTTGTTAGGGTCAAAAATTTTCAGCTAATTTTGTCTCTTACTTTATTCTGGAGAGACATTACTGAGAGGCCATGGCTGAGTCAGGGTGAAATGAGCTGAACTCAGTTAGTTTCTTCTTTGCTGAGTATTGAAGGTAAAGAAATTAGAAGAGCAACTTCCCTTCTCTATTCTCCCAGTACAGCCCAGAGAAGCGTGTTTGACAAACTGTATGAACGGTATGTATACTTGGATCTATACAGCATTTTCCCCTTGGGAGGTATCCCACAGACTGCAAAAAATTCTGAGAACAAAACACCAACAAAAACAAACAGCAAGAACACAACATAAGCAATGGTGGCTGCTCTGGAGACAAATAGTCTTGAACACATTTTGTTCAAAAGTAATTCTCAGACTGGGTAGAGCCACTGAAGGCCTGCAGAACCAGACATGTGGAACTGGCAGGCCTCTTCAGAGGTCTGGCACTGTTACCCACTGCTGCAAGGTCAAAGGAAGCACCCCAGGTCAATGAAGGCAGTGGCAGCCGTGTTGGTGATGGTAGCCACTGCTTTGAAATACTTCTAGGATTTTCTTCTCTTTCTTGATTTCTTTCGACATGCCACGATATGACTGACAGGTGTCTCATAGACATCAAAACTAAATCCCAACATAAGCACTTTTAGCAGAAATAAGAAGGCTCCATCATAATATTTTAAACACACCTTCTTCTACACATCCTGAAGGATGGGTGAGAGCATTGGTTCATGAAAAGCCGTCCTGAGAGGGCGCACAGTCTAGAGCAGTGGTCCTCAACCTTCCTTACACTATAACCCTTTAATACATTTCCTCATGGTGTGGTGGCCCCAACCATAAAATTTTCGTTACCACTTCACAATTATAATTTTCCTACTGTTACAAATCGTAACGTAAATATCTGTGTTTTCCAACAGTCTTAGGCAATGACCCCTGTGAAAGGGTTGTTTGACACTCCCAAAGGGATTTCAGCCTACAGGTTGAGAACCAGGCTGCCTATATCTGGAAGTCTCAATTCCTGTACATGTCTCTGCTTAGTCTCTGATTCCTTGCTCTAGAATGAGATGATCAGGGTTCCTGCTGAAAGTTGCCTCTCCACCAACACGATAATCCACATTAGACCAAATCAAATCAAATTAGAAAAAGCCCAGGTTTAATGGATACAACACTCCTGGATGGCTTTCTATCCATCCCCCGAGAAAGGAGACTGGAAAGGAAGACCGGAAAACCACATGTGTGTTTTCTAGTGGTCACTCCCTGTGGGAGTGGTCTTGGGCATCTCTGGGGAAGGGATCATCATTTGGTGGGCATGCAACAGGGTTTGGAGAGAGATGGGGAGGGGTCTTGGAGTAGAGCTTCCTCCCAAACATTCCAGACTCTTTGGATATATGGATGCCAGGGGTGGGGGTGAAGTTTCCGCCCAAACACCTGCCTCAATGGACTGCTGGGGCTTAGCAGTTTAGGTTTGCAAATCTTCAGAACAGCACTGACTTCCCTGCCTACAGTTATGTTCTTCACTGTATTTCCCTCATCAGAGTTCCCTTTTCTTAGCCCTGTCCCCTCTCTCCAGTCAATGACTAGACTGTGATCATTGGCCAGGGAAGAGACATGAGCGCAAAGATCAAAAGAAGGGAAGAAAAGTCTTCTGAAGCTTTTGATTTTCTAAAGATAAGTTCTCAGGAAATGGCAACAGGATTGAAGTAGTGGACTGATACACTTCAGATGGGTAGAGGAAGTCATTCTGTCCTTTATCCCGATAGCACACTAGCTAGAATAGGATGTTGTCAACTGGAGGAGAGCAAATTGTATAGAGATGTTGTGAAATCGCAGATATTGGTAGATTTCTGAGATATAGACGCAGGCCTCCTAGTCTTGGTTCCTGTGCCCAGTGTTAGGGATGCTGGAGCCAGAACCAAAGCAACTCCAAATCCTGTGTATCTGAGCTTAGACAATCAAAAGACAGAGTGGCCCCATGTCTCATCACTGCAAAGGTGGCAAGAGCTGTTGAGACTTGGTGGATGTGGCTTCTGTGGGCCAACAGAGTTCTTTGACCTGGCACTTGCATGGCCTTTTGGCCTCCACTAGCAATAAGTGGAAGATAAGAGTTAGGCCTTCTCAGCAGTCACCTGGGTGGACAGTGTTGTTGGACAAGATGGTACTCCTAGTAAGAGCTATAATAACAAATGTCATGGAGAAAAAAAGACGAGAATAGATTTTCCTCCAACCTGTAAGGCTCTCTGGGGCTCAGCTGTCTGGAGAAGGGAGAGGAATCAAGAAAGGGTGGCTCCCAAAATAAACACAAGACCAAAATAGACATTGAAATAAGTTGAGAAAAAGATCTAGATACATATCCATCATCTCTACCCCCTCACCCCCAGCACCTTTGAATTTGCAAATGGAAAGTCGCACCTGTTCTACCTGCTTCCTCCTGACTCACACATGGCCCTCTTTCAGGGACAATGACCTAAGCTTTGGCTTGAAGGATTCGTTCGGTTCACCAACATGGGAGTCATCAGGGTGTGTCTCCACCTAACCTGTTGTGACCTAACCAGGACCAGAAGAGCCTGGGGACTTGGGAGCAACTGATTCCATGTGATCACAGTTGGAGCATCTTAGGCTGGGGGAGGGTGGGTGCTGGGAGCTCTCCATGGGGAGGAGCAAAAAAGCGGAGCACTGGTCACCTGCTAGACTCTGTGGTGCTTTAGCTGTGGTTATCTGCATGCTAGTAAGATTGGAATGCTATTATCCTGGAGTTCCCCTTCCTTCCCAGGCAGGGTTCACCCAACAAACAAATCAATGTCTACTGTATTTCGGGCATTTTTTTTTTTTTGCCTTCATTACGTGTCTGTTCCAGGCTAAACAAGCCTGGTGACAAGTAGGTATCATGGAGTCACAAAAGGAAGTCCAATCCAGAGGCTCCAGAAGAATTCCTAAGCTAAGCCTTGGTGGTTAAATGGGAACTCATTATACCAGCCACAGTGGGTGGGAAAGGCATCTGGGGCTAAAGAGATACCCTGAGCAAAGGTATGCAGATGAGGGGTAGCATGTGTGCTCAAGGCATTCGGCATCAAAGGATGGTCGGTAGAGGAGAGCCTGAAAACGGAAGGTTGAGCCAAGGAAGTCACAGAAGGTCTTCAATGCTGTGATGAAGATTTTGACCTTGGTTCTGTAATTGATGGAAAGCTAGTGGCCGGTTTGTGACAGCTGAGTAGTAGGTGGCTTTATGTTTTCTAAGGCTTGGCAACATGTCCAGGGATAAAAACAAGGGAGTGAGGGACAGAAAGAAGGGAAGGGAAAAAAAAAAGAAAGGGTTTGTTTTTAGTGTTCTCCCTCTCAAATCAGCTCTAGCAAGTTTCCAGGTTAGCCTAAGAGTATTCCAGACCTGCTGCTTGCTTGTAGAAGAAGGTCCAGAGGACTTTTCAGACGAGATACAAATAGTCTAGGATCAGGTGTATCTGCACTGAGGTCTGGTACCTAGGCTGGGTCCAGCTGACCGAGAAGAGCCATGAGACTGTACTCCTTGGAGTCTAAGTCCCTGGCTTAGTTCCCTCCTGGCAGTGAAGGATCTGGATTCCTCTCTCCTGCCTCCTGACCTGGCTGCTATGTGGAATTTCCAGTTCCAGCCCCTCTAACAATCCCCTTCCAGCTGCTCCCTGCCCCCACCCGAAACCAGGCAGTGATATCCCTGGAATGAAAGAGCCAACAGGTCATCAAGCCGACCAACACTGGTCAGTGTGAGGAGAGCAGGTGGCTGGCTCCTGGCTTCAGCTTGCTTGAAGCTGGGACGAATTCGGCCCTCAGCCCAAATCTAAAGACTGGATTCCTACTTACAGTGGGGGTTTTCGTAATTAGCAGTGTGTCTGGGGCTTCCGGGATTGCAGTAACACGATACTCCCTCGTTCAAGGACTTGGCTGCATTTCTGAAGCATGGTTTTCAGTTCTGCCGGCTCCAGTCTGCCTTCCCCAACTTATTATTCATGCCTGTTTCTCAGATTTTCATATCTCACACCCATCCGTGGCCCAGAAATATTGTCTTGGAAATGGCAGGACAGGAGAACGGGGACAAGACTAAATTAAGATGGAGAGAGTAGCGGATTGTAGAAGAGGCGCCTGTGGAGGATATTGGGATCAGAGCAAAGGGGCAGATTTATGGACAATTTGATGATCACGTAGGACTGGGTAGGCTGAGAAATAAGCATTTAAAGAGTTCTGAGAGGAGGGTGGAGGATGGGGCAGAGCGAAGTGTGTCTGTGACTGCCCTAGAAAAGGAAATTGTGTGACATGCTTACAAGATGACAGTGCTTCTTTGCTATTGATTCAATTAGTTTATCTGCACAGCCCAGCTCGGAGCTGCAAAGGCAAAGTATCTCAGAGTGTAGGCAGCAAAGGAGCTTGCTGCTCGGAGGTCCTAGAGAGAAAAGAGCCGGCTCCATTGCCCTCCTGCTGTTCTCTTAGGGGGGCCCTGATGATTCCTTTGGACAATAGAGCTTCCACTCCCTGCTGTCAGCCTTCAGCCATCCTTTAGGTTGGGTAGTCCAGCTGCCTGCAGGTGTTTCCGTACACTGTGCCAGAGCTGCTGTGGCCCTAAAGACTTAGGCTCATGGGCACGGTGGTCAGCCAAGTAGACAGAGCAGAGCTGAGAGGGAACCTAATGGAGGCAGGAACCAATTCTACAGTGTCAATGTAGTGAGCGCTCAGAGGTGCTCCACCCTGGCTGCACAGCGTCTCATGCGGGGACTTTGAAGGGCACACCATCTCCAAGCTCTGTCCCCGTGGGCTGCATTTGGTCTTTAGGTAAGACTCTCGCATGCCTGATTTTTCCTTTTAAATCAAGTGAGTCTAATGAGTATCAGGGTGGAGAGGTCCTGATTTAAAACATTTCGTTTTTCCAGGTAGAAGAGATGCAGCCCCTAGAGTCATGTGAAGTTTCCCCATGTCCACAGCTAAGAAAGGCAAAGGCTCTCCAAGCCACAGCACAGTGGCCGCTCTGTTAAGTCAGACGTCTCTTAGCACATAAGCCTTCACGAGCTGCCTTCTGGCCTTTCCTTATAAGAATTGCCTGGGCACGCCTCCTCCTCCCCACAGTCACTTGGAGGGTCGCCCCTCCAGAAGGATCTCTCCAGCCTGCAGCATGTAGCATCTTGGAGGACAGACAGAGAAGCAGGTCCCTACACAGAGACACACAGGATGATGTCTTCCAGCCCTAGTGCAGACTCACAGGCATGTACATGCATGCACAAATACCACAAAGACAGCCCTGTCACTTGTGTGTGATAGCAGGTGGCTTTGTTTATGAAATGCAGTCATTGTAATGTAGAAGGACACAATGAGCTAAGACAGAAGCCAGCAGAGCAAGGCACTTCTTAGAGAGCTCTGGTTTTCTTCTCTAGCAGGTTGGACATGGGAAATAGGAGCAGTGAAGTGGACAAATCCAGAGAGAGATGCCCTCTCTCAAAGGAAGGAGCTTGGAGGATTTCAAATGCATAAAACACTGTGTGTTTTTCCTCTTTTCTAATCTTCCATTTGAATGCCTTTTCCTCCTCCCCTTTTCAAATAAATAGAATATCTCCACAGCCTTGTCTGCTTTCTCTTAAATAACCAGAATAGCTTTCCAGCCTTCCAACACTCAGGATACACCCTCTCTGTTGAAATACAAATAAGAGATTAATTTAATTTCATACCAGGCTGCACTCCATTTTGGAAGATCTTTGGATCACATGTAATGAGAGGGAAAGCATGAGAGGGGACGAAAACAGACGAAATATGGAGACAGCCCTCCTGAACCCTGGTTTGTACTCCGGAGTCCAGTGGAGCGCGATGCAGAATAATGATTCCTACAGCAGTGACTCCTGGAGGCAGCCCTCCTCTTCCAGCATGCACACCCTAAACCACGGCAGAAAAAGACAGCATCTCATGCCACACCTGGCAGTGGCAGCGCGAAGTGCTGGGAGAGCGCTCTCCCCTGGCGACACAGCTGGATGCTTGCTTCTTAAATGCTGTGGGGTTCCCAGTCATGCCCACAAATGTTCCATTTAGTCTTCGTGGTGTTTATAGGGTTTTTTTGCTCAGGAGGGAGATCATCCATGAGAAGGACTGTAGCTGGAGGACCTCTGGAGGCAAATATAGAGCTACAAACCAAATTTGCCCGTGAGGTCATCTAAAGGTACAGTTCTCTGCAACTGTTCATTTGAAAACAGCGACATGGGTGCCTGGGGAGCCAGCTCAGCCGGTTAAGTGCCTGGTTAAGTTACGAGAACGAGGGCCGAAGTTTTCATCCGCAGGATCTATGTACAACTGGGCACTGCAAAACATCTGGATTTCCAGTGCTTCAACTTCCAGGCTGGAAGACAGGAGAACTGCAGGAAGCTTGTGGGAGCGCTGAGAGGCACGAGACCCCTTTCAAACAAGGGGGAACGGGAAGACTGACACCTGAGGCTGTCCTCTGACCTCCGTGTGTGTACCATGGCACATGTTCACCTGCGCTCACACACATGAACATGCATGTGTATATACACACACACACACAAAGTAGTGGGGTGCTGGCAAGTTAAACTGAGTAAAACTGGGTATCCTAAAGGATGATTGAGATTTTTGTGGCTTCTGGCAGTAATTTTGGGACTGTCTGTGGAAATCCTCCTAATTTCTATGAGCAAACAGAACTGAATTTACATGGCTGCAGCCATCCCTGGGACCTCAGAGCTGACATGAAAGACTTACAATACAGCAGATACGACCGTCAGGCCAAACACGCACCTTTATACAACGGTGTGCTACCTTTTCTTAGCACTGCACAGATGCAGTCATTTAGAAGTTTGAGACAGTTTATCATTATTATTATTAATTTGTCTGAAAGCTGAGCTTGGTGGTACATGCTTATAGTCCCAAACTTTGAGAGACTGAGGCAGGAGGATCACCATGAATTCAAAGCCAGCTTGGGTTGCATAATGAGTTTAAGTCCATCCTGGGCTACCTAGTGAGACAAGAAGTGTTAAAGGACATAGGCTCAGAGAGAAGAGAAAATACTCCCTAATTTCAGACGAGAGGGCGGGTAAAGAATGAGCACTCCGACAGCGGAAGGCAGTGGAGAAGAGCGGCTAGCCGCCGCTGATTTCAGTATCTAAAGAGGAGGCGGTAAGTCACTAGTGCATCATGGGTAACTAGTGCTTTCCACATGGGGACGATCTGGAGGCACTATGAAAAGGAAGGGAGAGGCTCTGGTTAAAAAGCACAAACCAGCCGAGTCCATGGCTCCTAACATTGCAAGGGGAGGCATAGCTAAACAAAACCCTAGTTCCCCGACCTCTGGGTGGAGAGCTAAGAGACAAAGGGACCCACGGTGTTTGCCAGCCTCCCCAGCCCGGGGGTGGGCGGGGGGAGGGCACGCTCGGCACATTCATTAACTTGATGCCTGGAGTTCCATGCACAGTGGTTGGCACAGAAGGCACAGGTGATAAAGATTTATCTCATGGCCTAAAAAGACATTTTTTGTTGTTTGCAGGAGGTATTCTTTCATCTCTGAAACACAGAAGCCCCCCACCCGAACCCCCCCCCACCACACACATACATACCCCACAGTTTTTGTTTTTTCTGGCAAACTGGTTGAAAAGAACAAGACATTTTGGACTCATAGGGTGGTGCTGCTCACAAGGATGCATATACATACACACACACACACACAAACACACACACACATCTATGCATTTGTGTTAGTATCATGAGAAAGAGGTTAATGGCGTGGGTGCACGTGTGTGTTCACACACTCCCCTAAACGTAAGTGCTGATGTGAGAAGAGGCGTTGCGTGACTCACAGACAAGAAGATTTATAAGGAAAGAGAGATGTTATAAAAGTTGGGAAGATGGCTCAGCAGGCGAAACTGTTTGCTGGGTAAGCCTGAGGACCCGAGTTCAGATCTCCATAGCCCACATAAAACCCAGATGAGTACAGCAAGTGTCTGTAATCCTAGGACTCTTATGGGAAGATGGGAGGTGGAGACATGTTCTCAGGACAGCTAATCAAAACTATGCAGCAGAAAATACAAGGGGCATTGCCTCAAACAAGGTAGAAGCCATGCTGACACAGGATTATGCGCACTCACAGGGGCTAAGGGCAGTGTGTGTGTGTGTGTGTGTGTGTGTGTGTGTGTGTGTGTGTGTGATAATTAGATCTAGAGAGAATGTAGAAGTAACCAAGCATTCCCGAGCTCCCAGTCACAATGGCTTCTTGGCATGTGCGACTTTCAGGACTAAAGCAGGAACGTTCTAAAGAGATCAGGTTGCTTCAACACCACACCATGAACAGAAACGTTGCACGGGAATATTCAATATCTATTGCATCCATTTCTGCCTGTAGTGTGACTTCAGAACTCTTGGAGACTCCGAGGGGAAAGTCTTCTGGGGACGGACATTGGATAGACATCAGCAGGCTGAACTTGTTAAGAGCACAAATTTCTAAATTAGACTTTTGGGACGATTTCTAAAACAAAGTAATTGATCAGAAGTGCAGAGCATTCCATCTAGCCTCTGGTGATGTCTCACGCTGCGCTGGTTTACCAGTTCAGAGCATGGCAGTTTAATCAGGAGCCTTGGCTTCTTCATAGTGCAACGATCTACAAACTATGGGGAAAGATCTTTTCTCATCCCCCACCCCCACCAACCGCTCATAACTTACCCCTCCCTGGGGATGTTATCCTGTAGTGTGGATCCCACTCTCCCCTGCCTCAAACTTTCTGATGTTAATTAAGTACCAGGTGAAACACAAAGGTCAAACAAACAATAAGGCAGATGGGTACTTATTAGCTTGCTCTGGCTAGTTAAATGTTGGAAGATATCAAAAACGCTGTAGACAAAAGCAGCAATATATACACAACAGTATATACACAACAGAATTCTAATTGTCTTTAATTAATCAGTGTATGGTCCATCAACAAAGCCTCCTCCTTTGGCGTCTTCCTTAGACCAGGCCCATGGCCCATCAACCAACTGCATCATTCAGCAGTGACCATAGTGGGAGGAGGGGTAGGGAATAGGTGTACTCAGAACTTGTCATGAG
>PVIU01003368.1:92766-147179 GCA_004026605.1 Ondatra zibethicus | reverse complement strand
ATGATTCTCTGAATTTCCTCAGTGTCTGTTGTTATGTCCCCCTTTTCATTTCTGATCTTGTTAATTTGAGTGTTCTCTCTCTGCCTTTTGATTAGTTTGGATAGGGGTTTGTCGATCTTGTTGATTTTCTCAAGGAACCAGCTCTTTGTTTCATTGATTCTTTGGATTGTTTTCTGTGTCTCTATTTTGTTGATTTCAGGCTCAGTTTGATTATTTAAGTCTTCTACTCCTCCTGTGTGAGTCTGCTTCTTTTTTTTCTAGAGCTTTCAGGTGTGCTGTTAAGTCACTAATGCGTGCTTTCTCCATTTTCTTTATGTGGGCACTAAGTGCTATGAACTTCCTTAGTACTGCTTTCATAGTGTCCCATAGGTTTGGGTATGTTGTGTCTTTTTTTTCGTCGAATTCAAGGAAGACTTTAATTTCTTTATTTCTTCCTTGACCCAGGAGTGGTTCAGTAGTTGACTGCTCAGTTTCCATGAGTTTGTAGGCTTTCTGGGGGTGGAATTGTTGTTAAATTATAACTTTACTCCATGGTGATCTGATAAGACACGGCTGGTTACTCCAATTTTTTTTGTATCTGTGGATGTTTGCTTTGTTACCAAGTATGTGATCAATTTTTGAGAAGGTTCCATGAGATGCTGAGAAGAAGGTATATTCTTTCCTGTTTAGGTGGAGTGTTCTATAGATGTCTGTTAAGTCCATTTGATTCATTACATCTGTTAGTTCTCATATTTCTTTGTTAAGTTTCTGTCCAGTTGACCTGTCCATTGGTGAGAGAGGTGTGTTGAAATCTCCTACTATTAGTGTGTGGGGTTTGATGTGTGCTTTGAGTTCTAGTAATGTTTCTTTTACATATGTGGGTGCTTTTATATTAGAGGCATAGGTATTCAGGATTGAGACTTCATCCTGTCAGATTATTCCTGTTATGAGTATAAAGTGTCCATCTCCATCTCTTCTGATTGAGTTTAGTTTGAAGTCGATTTTGTTAGATATTAGTATAGCCACACCCACTTGTTTCTGAGGACCTAGGATCCCTAAAGATATCTGAGGTTTTCTAGGATATCTTTAAGGGATTTATTCATTTCTCCTAACTTTTTGTTAGTCTTCTCATCCATTTCTTTAAAGGAGTTTTTCACATCCTCTTTAATGGTCTCTATCACTTTCATAATGTTATGTTTAAAGTCGATTTCTTCTACTTCTTCTGGGTTAGGTTGTTCAAGTCTTACTGTTGCATATTCACTGGATCCTGGTGTTATCATGTTGCTTTTCAGGTTGTTGGAGGAATTCTCGCATTGGCGCCTGCCCATATCTTCTTTCGAAGGGAGGCAGGAGAGTCTTGGCAGCTTGGTCCGATTTTTGTTGTGGCTAACTTGTGTACTTGGGGAATTTTTTTTGTTCTGCCCTCTCTTAGGTCTCCTCAGCACTGGAATTGGCTCTCATATCCCCTCCTCCCTGAAGTAGGCTGTGGTGGTGGATCTACGGACCCCCTCCGGATAGCTCTGCTGGTACTGGATCAGGGTCACTTGCTGGCCAAGGACCTCGCAGACAAAAGGGTGGGCTTGTTAGAAGCCCGCTCCATGGAACAAAGAAACCCCTGCAGCCTTGTACTCACCACTTTTTCCCCAGAGCCTCAGCCCCAAAGCAGGCTGAGTTCGGGGATCCTAGGACCCCACAGATGGAAAGGGGTACTTGGGGGCACGCTGGGGTGGGATAAGCAGAAAAGCCAGTAGGGGGGGGGAGCCCTGCTGAATGGCCAGAAAGTTTAGGGCATTGGAAGGCGCCTGTACTCCCTTCCCGGGGCGTCTGGGCGGCTGGGCAGGGACACACCCCTCCGGCTGGATCTGCTGGTACTTGCAATGTCAGATTTATATGTAATAGGATTGGAATGTGTGGCATCTGTGTTATAATTTGAGGAACAGTGACAATCGCAGTAAAATTTCAACACTTTTTCATAGAAAAACTAAAATTCAGCTGTAACTTCGAAGCAAGGAAGAGATTGGAAATAAGGCCACAGATCACTAACTAACAACAATTCTCTCATTCACTACTAAATGATGTGGGTTTGCTCTCTTGAAAGCAGTTGTCTTCTAGGAAGTAATAATACCATTTCTTGGAAGGCCTAAATTTTTTTCTTTTAGATAGGAAATTAAAACAATTGAAATGAGGATTTCTCTTAACGTAGATAAGTTCATTGTAGATTTAGACTGTTGGAAAACAGAAGTCCTCTCATGGAAAGTGACATAATACAAAAATAGGGAGAGTTGTCATTTGCTGGAATCAGGTACTGACTTGACGTTAGATGTTAGGAGAGACTTAAGTCAGATTTTCGGTCTTTTGTTACAGCCACAATGGTGACGTGTGCATTTTATTTTTTGAGAAACTGAGTCTCGCTCCTCAGTAAAGTCAGGCCTGAACTCAGGTCCTACTTTTGACTTCCCCCTCTGAGTGATGAGAATATAGGCACTTACCACCATGCCCAGCTTTCTAGCGCCTTTAATGTAATTAACTCATTGGGCAATCACAGGGACCTGCTGTGGTAAGCCAGGTTGGTTTGGTTAGCAGTGCTATCTTTAACATTCAGTTTCTACAAGAGGATGGGTTACAAATGAATTATGTTCCACGAGAAACACCCTAGCTTCCAACAGTGGTCAGCTTAATCTAATAACTTTGACCATGGGTATCCATCTCAAGAAGATTCATTCTGGATTGCTTAATGGTCAGTTAATTAGATTGTCGCTACTCACTACATTCCTTGGACAAGTCTCAGATGATTTTCTAAATGAAACCCAGTTGACAGCTTCTGTTCTGATTTAATAAAGTGGCCATGTCAGTGTGCTTGCCTCTTGAGAGCCCAAGCTGCTCAGTGACAGAGTATTGAAGAATGAGATTATAATATGTACGGGCATCTTCAAACATGCTTCCCATTCTCTAGTTACATGACAATAAATGAGAGATGGCTGCACACATGGATGGAGAATGGGTGGCATTAAAGCAACCCATTGTGACTTGTCAAGTGGAAGCAAACTCAATCTGAAGTTCATGTCACTAGTAAAACAATTGCCTGTGAGCTTTAAGACAGTCCAGAGTTTTAAGTTCACATCGTAGCTTTGCCGCTAAATAACTATAGGATATTATACAAGATTCCTCACTGTTCTGGACTGACAAAGACTTTTCACTTTCCACCTCTTGCTTATTGCATCAAACCAACCTATTTCCCATGTCTCAAAAAATTGTCCACATCAAAGTTCACCATGTCCCTCCTTTGTCTAGATGTGACATGGGGTGAAAGAAAGGTATTACAATACATAGGGCCCTGCCCTGGGGATTTTGCAACCTAACATACAAACCAAAAGTTTTCAGCATAAGAAAGCAGGGGCTGGGACTAGAGAGATGGCTCTGAGGTTAAGAGCATTAGCTGCTCTTCTAGAGAACCCTGGTTCAATTCTCAGCACCATCTATAATTGGTAGCTCACAACCATCTATAATTCCATTTCCAGGGGAACCAGCAGCTCACACAGATATACATGCAGGCAAAATGCCAATACCCATTAAAAATAAAAAATAATCATTTTTAAAAATTGTATATATATATATATATACATATAGTTGGAAAAAAGGAAAACCTAAAAGAACTATAGTGTTCTTTTGATATAACCAGAGAAAAGAGAGTGGTGTAATGTTGGGAGACAACTCTAACAAAACAAATAAAAAGGGAAGTTAAATGTTCAATATCCTTACCCACCAGAGAAATGTGAATCAAAACAACTCTGAGATTCTATCTTACACCTGTCAGAATGGCCAAGACCAAAATGATGACTGCTTATGCTGCAGAGGGTAGGGGTAAGGGGAACACTCCTCCATTGCTGGTGGGAGTGTAAGCTTGTATTGCTGCTTCGGAAATCAGTATGGCGATTTCTCAGAAAATTAGGAAACAATCTATCTCAAGACCCAATAATACCACTTTTGAGTATGTACCCAAAAGATGCTCAATAATACCACAAGGTCATATGCTCAACTATATTCATAGCAGCATTATTCATAACAGCCAGAACCTGAAACCAACCTAGATGTCCCTCAACCAAAGGACTGATAAAGAAAATGTGATACATTTACACAATGGAGTACTAAACAGGGGTAAAAAAATAATGACATCTTGAAATTTGCAAGCAAATAGATGAATCTAGAAAAAAACATATTGAGTGAGGTAACCCAGGTCCAGAAAGACAATTATAATATTTTCTTACTCATAAGTAGCTTTTAAACATAAAGCAAAGAAAACCCAGCCTACAATCTACAACTCCACAGAGCCTAGAGAACCCTAACAGAGGCATACATGGTCCAACTAGGAAAGAGAAAGAGATAAGCCCTCCTGAGTAAATTGAGAGCATGGGGGTCATAGGGGAGGGTAGAAGGGAAGAGAGGAGGAAGGGAGAGAAGCAGAAAAATGTATATCTCAATAAAAGAGAGAGGGAGAGATGTTATATGATACTTGAATTGGGCATCTAAAATGGTCAGGATTCATTAGGGGTGGAGCACAGTGATGCTATTCAAAGGGAAAGAGCAGCATGAATAGAATGAGAACAATGGAAGTGTGTTTCCTGAAGGGAGCAGCAGCTCCATGCACGAACAATGGAAGTGTGTTTCCTGAAGGAAGCAGCAGCTCCATGCACGAAGGAAAACTGGGGAGACCTTGGGGATGAGACTAACTAGAAATGTGATAGCATGCCACATCGTGGGGACACTGTAAACGACCCTGAAGAGTTACACTTGATGCAGATGGCAGGCCAAGAGTAGGAATTACTTAACATGTTTTTAATCTAGTGTTTTATTTATTCTTTGAGAAGTTCATCTATATATACAATGTATTTTGCTTAAATCCACCCCCAGCTCCTCCCAGACCCCACCACCACATCCTCTCCCAACTTCACGTTCTCTTTGTGTTTTTATATGCCACTGAAGCCACTTAGTGTCACCATTATACACATGGGCATAGGACTATCCACTGGAGCATAGCAACCTTCCAGGGACCACATCCCTATGGAAAACCAACTCTTCCTGCATACACGAGCATCTGTCAACTGTCAATAGCTCCTCAGCTAAGGGTGGGGCCACATGAGCCTCCCCCATGTGTGCTGGATTGTGGGTTATCTTGATCTTGCACAGGCCTTGTATAGGCAGCCACAACTGTTTTGAGTTCATAAATGCAATAGTCTGTCATGTCCAGAAAACAGTGTTTCTCAGCATTCTTCCCTGACTTCTAGCTCTTATAATCTTTCCAAAATGTTCCCTGCACTTTGACCAGTTATGGTTTCTGTATTAACTACCATCCACTGCAGAGAGAAGCCTCTCAGGTGACAACTTAGAGCTGCACTACTCTATGAGTACAAAAATAAGCATTTAGAAGGCAGTTTGCAGTCACAAAGAGGAGAAACCATTGTGCTCAGTTATACTGAACTTGAGTCTTCTCTGACCTAATAAGCATGCTTTGCTGCTAAAAGCATTTTGCTCCTTGTCTGGCTGCAATCCTGAGTCTTCCTTCTGAACTAATTAATTGCTTATGTCCCTTGTCACACCAGCACCAGGTCTGTCTCCACCCCCTTGGCGACCCTGTATCCTCCCTGCTTGCTGCTCTCAGTCCAAATCATGGACTTCTCAACCTCTATGCATAAGTGACCCCAGCTCAATCCAAGGTTTAAGTTTATTCTTACTCTGTACATTTTACTCTTCGGCCTAAGTCAGTATCTACAAGACAGATATCACTCCAGAACAGAGACATTGTGTGACAGGGCAGGATAGTGCAGAAGTTCCTTCAGCTTGTATTCTTTCTGAGGTCATTTTAGGTGTAATTAGAATTACATCTTTTTGATGTAGAATCTCATGGAAAATTATCCATCTCTGTTCTAGGAACCTGAAGTCAAGATGCTCCTTAGCTTCTGTTAAATCATTTGTTTGCAGAAAACCACCCTCTGCAGCTACTGAGAGAGGTACCAGGATGTGATTATTGCCTTAAAAAAACCCCTTACCCTAAACGTTCCGTGCTATTACTTAGCTCTTGAACACCTGTGTGTAGCCCCAGCCAGCTGTAGTGAAGACTTCAATTAACTAGACTGTGTTTGAGTGATGTGTTTGAAGTACCCATAAACAATTGGGTTCCTGGACATCTTCACTCCTATGACAATATTCATCTCAAATGCTGCTTGTTCAAACTTTAGTTTGTTTTGGCTCATCTCCATCAGATGTGCAAACTCTTCATCCACTGTGCCATTTATTGAGATGGTGAAAACACCTTAAATGCCCATATCTAAAAGCACACATGGCGACTTTCACTTTGTCCTCTTGCACCTATGCACTCCTCATCAGCTGCAATCTTGCTCCTTGTACCTTTCTGGGCACATTAGAATACCAGTTGAGCCAGTGTCTCTCAAAAGAAGCTTTATAACACCTTTTTCCTCTGGGAAACAACTGATAAGTTCAGCAGCGTATGAAGAAGAAAGGCTTAAGTGGTGATATGGTTTGTGTACTGGGAAAAAGAGATTTCACATTCACATGGATTGACATTCATTGATAATAAAGAAATGTTTGGGGTGATGTAGAAACCCTAATATTAAATATATTCTTGGAAATCTGCTTTTGAAGCAATTGAATTGTACCTATTGCCAGCACACATTTAATATGGCAAATAAGATGTTAACTCAGAAGCAGCATCTGTTGCTGAGTGATAAGGCATACCATTTTAAAGCCCCCGAGTCCTGAGGCAAGGATACAATCAGTTGGGGTTTGCTGTGAGGTTGTTGATGGGGTAGGCGCCAGTTAGAGGCAGACACAAATGTTACGAACACTTTGATGATCTGTTGTTTCCAGAGGCTGTCAGCGGCTCCAGCAGCCCATTTCCCAGAGACATCTTTTTCATCCTGCTCAGAGTGAAGATGGCACAGGATGGCCTCTGCTGTGACTGCTACCTTTCCAAGGGTGTTATAGGTTGAACTATCCCCCCAACAAACACATATGACCGAGTCTTCACTTCTGTGCAGTATGAATATGATCTCAGAAAGAAAGCTTTTACAGGTGTATGCAAATCAAGGTCACACTTGTGTAGAGGCGATCTGAAACCAATGACCACATCAGAGCGAAGCTGGGAGCCGCAACACAGAGAAAAAGGAGATGTGGAAAAGAACAGGGAGAAAGGGATCTGATTCCTCTGCCCACAACCAGGGTAACCAATGGATCCCAGAAACTTCCAGAAGCTTACAGAGAAGCTTTTCCACAGAACTCAGACAAAACTTTGTTTTTAGACTTTTGACTTTCTAAAATGAAACAAGTTTTTGTTGCTTTTAAGCCACTCAGTCTGTGTTTCTTTCTTACAGAAACACCCAGAAACAAATATAATGGTTCATCTTTAGATGGAGCAGAGATAGTAGCCAAAAGACAGGCCAGTAAAAACTCCCCACAGACTGAATGGCAACCTAACCAATCTTGCCCATCTCAAGCTTGTAGACTGACCTGCTTCTCTGGACCTTCATGCCATCTTTCCTGGATTATATAGTGGGCTTTGGGGTGGCCTCTCTGCTCTAGTCTCATACGGAGAGAAAAGAGAGTTTAACTTCATTGTAATAATACTTATTTAGATCTACTCGCCTGGACTGTCTTAGGCAGCAAGCATCATGTATGAAGTACAGTCTCTTAGTAAGGAACTAATCTGTCTTTGCTGTATTTGTTGCAGTAGTCTCATATAACCAGTAACACCATACACTTCATCCAGGGGCATGAAGATGCCACAGTCCAGAGAAGTTAGAGCAGAACAAGGTCACTAGATCAAAGTTACACAGGTAGAATCCAGTCCCAGACTGACTAACCCAGTCTTTGTCGTATGTGATAATTAATACTGATTGCCAAATTAATAAGGTCTGGGATCATCTAAGAGACAAAGCGGTGAGGGAGTTTGTAGATGGGGTAATTGAGGATCAAATCCAACTGTGAGTGCCACCATCCCATGGCCCAGATCCCAGGCTGTAGAAAGGGGTGAGTTCAGCACCAGCATTCATCTCTCTCCTTTCTGACCTCAGACGCAGCGCAGCATGACCCGCTGCCTCATAGTCCTGCTGCCATGCCTTTCCTGCCATGGGGGCTGGACTCTCAAACTGAGAGTCAAACAAACCCTTCCTTCCTTAGCTGCTTCTGTCTGGGGTTTTGTCACAGCAGCAAGAAGTGTTACTAATGTCCTACAATGCACTGGGGAGCCACAGTTCAGGGCTTGAAGAGCCGAACAGAACCCCTAAAACAAATCACCTATCTTCAGAGCCCTTTGAATCTCGGCATCCACCCCCTCTGAAGACAAGGGTCCCATGTGCCCTATGCTGGCCTCTAATTTGGTATGTAGCTTAATATTGCCTTGACTTTCTCATCCTCTTGCATATACCTCCCAAGTGCTGAGACTACAGATGTTTGCCACCACCCCTGGTTTATGTGGTCTTGGTGATCAAAGGGCATACAAAGCCCTAAGTCACTGAACACTAGCTCACCATAGAGACACTGAGTCTGGGGTTTGCCTCTTGCTCTGACGAGAATCAAATTTGTGCATCTGAAACACTGCTTGCCACATTTCTTTTGCCCAGAAAACACTGCTTAATCCTGCTTTGGCCTCCATCAGCCAAAGCTCCTGAGCCCTCAGCCACTGGAGAGTAGCGTTACTGGTGTGATCCAAGGCTGCGGTTTATTTGCCTGCCAAACAATATGCTATTATAAACTTTCCCAAGAGTACATGAGAGTTAATGTTTACAAAGTGCTCCAAGAGACACTGATATAAGATGTTAAAACGGCATTGATAGAGCACATTCTGCAGGCCCACATCTCATTCAGGCTTGATGGATATGCATCTTTCCTGCACAGTAGGTGGACTCTGCTTCAGATGAATTGAGCTCATTAATTAGGCTCCTGCCTGCAGTGTATTGTGAAGAATACTCCATTATTGCTGTAATTAGGACCCTGAGCCAACATTTAGACTATCTCACTGCAAACTTACAGGGGAAGGGGCTTGTCTCCTTGAAGCCACTGTGCTCAGAGATGCTAAATTCAAGTCCATTATCTTGTATAGACAGGGAACCAAGTTGCTAATCAGATGAGGAGATCCATTGATTTCCACAGCGCTTCAGATGACTCCTCTGTAAGCACAATAGATGGATGCGTTGCCCAGCAGTGCTTCCTCTTTCCAGCCCTGAGCACCATGCACCCCCACGATGCCTCCTTGCACCACATGGTCTACAACCCATAGATTTTTTCTGAAAAAGTAAAACAAACAAGACCAAAGCAAAACAGAAACAAATTCCAGTTTCTTTACCCATTTGCTAGCAAGAAGCTACTATATTAGCCAAAGAATCCGCAGTACTTCAGGGCAATTCTCAAGTCAGATGACGGGAACATCAGTAAATCCCAAATTCAGATGTCCAGGCCTGGCTTCATTTACTTTGAACTGGGTAAGAGACATCATCAGTCTCTCTCTTCTCTCTCTCTTCTCTCTCTCTCTCTCTCTCTCTCTCTCTCTCTCTCTCTCCTTTCTCATCTCCCCCTCTTCTTTCCTATTTTTCCTTTTACAGCAATAGTAGACAATGGTTTTCTTTACAGAAAAATTAAGAAGGAAAGCATAATTAATACCATAGAGAAGTTTTTTTTTTTTTATAGAAACCTTGAGGAATATAAATGTTCAGGTCATCCTAAGAATTCAGTTTTAATGCAACCATTTGACAAATCCCACATAGTTGGAATCCAACAGCCCTTGTAAAAAGTAATTTCTGATTAAACCACAGCTCAACATTTACATTTTCCTCAATACCTTTCCTTAATACAGCAGCGCATGCGAGCACTCGATTGGCATGCAGCCCCCGGTAGCCCTCTGTGCTCACCACCGCCATGGAGAACTGTGCCTTCAGACTGCATAATGAATGGTCTTATCAGTTATTACAGGTCTTGGCGGGCTCACTTCCTCGCTAGATTAAAGGGAATATAAATAGAGATAATATGAGCAGTGTCCATCTAGAGCTCTTTTGGAACAGTTGATTTTCTTGACTTAAGGAAAATTACTGTATTACTTCTAAAAAGAAGCTATTTGAATATTTTCCAGCATTAGTAATCAGGCAGGGAGTATAAGTAAGAATGAAGGCAGCAATCAATTTGACAAAGGATAGAAAAACTGAAAAATCATTTTACCATACCTTAAAAGGGCCTACAATTTGACGGAGTCATTATGGTCCAGAACTCATTACACACAGAGTTACTGAGAACCTAACACGTAGGCTCTAGGTGCTGAAAACTAAGGAAAGCACTAGAGCTGTGGGAAGCTACCATTCCGACAGCCATTAGAACCGAGAACCTTCCACTTCTTACCGCACTTCTTATCACTGCTAACACTAATTTTGGAAATGTGAAATATAAAATCAAAACATTTATGTTATTAAGGACCCTCATCATATAAATACTAAGATTAAAAGTACAATACCTGGAGGGCCAGAACCCAGACTCTAAATGGCCCAGAGACCAGGGATAGAACCAAACACAACTGGAGTAAAAATATGTCAAGGTAATGATAACTAATGAAATTCTGCTGTACTCTTAGATTGGTGCCTGGCCCAGTTGTCATCAGAGAGGCTTTGTCCAGCAGCTGATGGAAACAGATGTAGAGGCCTACAGCCAAACATCAGGCAGAGCTCAGAGAATCCTGCTGAAGAGAGGGAGGAAGGATTGTAGGAGCCAAAGGGGTCAAGGACATCACAAGAAAACCCATAGAACCAACTAAGCTGGGTTCTTAGGAGCTCAGAGATACTGAGCCGACAACTTGGGAACCAGCATGGGACTGACCTAGGCCCTCTGCAAATATGTGACAGTTACGTAGCTTGGTCTTTCTGTGGGACTCCTAACAGTGGGAGCAGGAGCTGCCTCTGTCTTCTTTACTGGCTTTTGGGATTCTAATCCTCATACTGGATTGCCTTCCCCAGCCTTAACACAAGGAGAGGTGCTTGGTCTTACTACACTTGATATGCCATGTTTTGTCAATATCCATGGGAGGCCTGCCCTTTTCTGAATAGAAACTGAGAAGGAATGAATGGGGATGCAGGGGAGAGGTGGGATGGGGAGGGGCTGGGAGGAGAGGAGGGAGGGAAAACTGTGGTCAGGATGTTAAAAGATTCAAAAAGAAAACGTGAGGAGCCACAGACATGGCTCAGTGGTTCAGAGGTTGACTTCCTAGCGCCCATACATCAGCTCACAACTGTCTGCAGCTGCCGTTCCAAGAGACCTGACACCCTCTTCTGGCCTCTGTGGGCACCGGGCACAATATGGTACAATAAATACATGGAGAAAAAACACTCGTGCACATGAAATTAAATCTTTCTTAAAAAAATAAATAACCAAAACCTTCCAAAAATCACTATGACACTTGTGGTAATTAATTTTTGATTAAATATTGATCAATTAATTGTGAAACTTTGACATTAGAAAATTTTTGATATTGGTTGGTGAGCTACAAGAGGTAAAATATTAAAGTGTACATAATTGATCAGGTAAGTCAAGAAAATGAAATGAAATTCCTTTCAAACGTCACCAGCTTGTGAAAGGTGTGTTGGATCTGTTTAAGTTGAAAGACAGCCCGTTTATTTTAGATACCCATTAGGTAGAAATGGGATCTTAGTTAGGGGTGGGCACTCACTGGTGCAGACCAGTTAGTTTCTGCTCTATAGCAAGTCTCCCTTAAATTAAATGGCTTAAAAAATCCACCATTTGATTTACTTCCTTTTACAATTCTTTCCATCTCTGGAGATTTCCTTCACGTATGGTTTAGGCAATCCCTGGTAGATGGCCTCCTTCCCATGACTAATTCTTGGTACATGAATTGTTTAGTGTCTTCCACTGCAATGAAGCCTGTCTGCTCTGGCTGGCCTCCCGTGTTTCAAAGGCCAACCTGAGTTGTGTCAGGGTTCCAAAAAGAAAAAAGAGACTATGAAGCTCAATGCCAAATATTTTCCAAGTCTCAGACTTAGTTGCATTTGCTACTCTTCCACTGTTAGTTTTTTTGTCTGGTGTGGTTCACGGGATCGAACCCGGGGCCCCACACATGTGAGACAATCACCCTACCACCAAGTTACATCCCCAAGCTGTCCATCTAGTTGCTGAAAGTAATTTGTAAGGCTAAGAGGGTCCATGTTGAAGAGAACTACAGAGGGGCAGAGAGAATTGCAGTCTACGCCAGGACCCCTTTCGCTAGGGTACAGAGAAGGGAATTTGGGGTTAGTCTTCAGCATGTGTTTGCTTTCAAAAGAAAAGGAATTAGAAAGTGTTGTCGTCCTTTAAGACAGAATGATTGCTTTGGAGAACATCACCTAGCAACAGAAAGGTAACACCTTCCCCCACAGAAGGCAGACCTCTTGCTTGTGTTATTGAACTCTCATGCATCCAGCAATTCTACTGAGAAACATCAGTTTAAAGGGATCAAACCACACAAGCCAAACAAAGTCAGATTTGAATGTGTTGCTTTTCAAACAGTACCTAATGAGATTTTCACTGGGCGAAGTGATTCGGGCCTTTCAGGTCATAATTTAAAGAGCTTTGGTCCATTGGCATTCACCGGATCTCACAAAGAGCCTGCAGTAAAACTCCTGTTTGACTACTGTCTGGGCATCAGAGGTAAAGCAGAAACAGAGTGGAAAATGTAAGAGAATAAAAAACTGTCTACAGTTTCGCCCAGGTGACTTACTCTTTCTTTCTCCTTCCCTCCTCCTGGACTCTCCTCCACCAGTCTTTCATAACTGCTGTCCACTCTTCTTTGGAAATGTCCCTTCATTTCCTGTGTTTTCAACTTACTGCCTCTGCCCTTTCCAGGGCTCCTCCTTCTTCCTAAGCAGACTGTCCTATCCAGTCTGCCCTTCACACAGCAGGCCAGCTGCTTTCTGAGGAGACAGGCCCTTGTCTCACTCTGCTCAGTAGGTACAGTCATGATAGCTGCTTGATTCAGCCAAGTTCCACCTCCTCTGCCTAACACTTCAGACTTGGGATCTGACCTAAGTGGTGGGTTTTGGTTTTGTTGTTTTGGTTTTTTCTATAAGTTTATTCTCATTTTTCTACCCATCAATTCTAGCCAAACAAAGTTTTTGGCCTCTCCAAACACACTGTAAACCTGGTTGATTTTGTTAGAGGCTGTTCGAATGCACCATCTTGAACACCACCAGTTACCTAAGTGAAGCTCGAGTGGCACCTCTTCCAACAATAGAAGCCGACGAGCTCTCAGTGACAGCTCTGTAGTGACATAGTAAATACAAGTGGCAAGTCAATAATGAGAATGAATGTTCACAGCACAGCTTTGGAGAGAACTGGAGTTGGGATGCAGGTCTGCGGCTCCGTTGCTCAGTCCAAGCTTATGTTTGCTTGGGGAAAATAAGATGCACATTGGCTTGTGGACATTAAATCATGTTATACTACAAGCCTGCTACATAGTTACTAGTTACAATTAACATACTTTTAGAAATCCTATTTGACTTGTATTCATTTTGTATGTTTCCCAGCACCGTTGTCTGTTGCAAACCTTCTGAGGACAGAACTTCTGTATCTCCCCAAGACACCTTCCAACTACTCACATTCAAAACACTTGAAAATTTTAAAGTTTCCTTTACTTTTATTCAATGCATATACATGTTTTGCCTGCATGTATGTACATGAAACCTGTGTGTGTGTCTGGTGTCTGGAGACTCAGAAAAGAGTTTTGGATCCTCTGGAAGAAGACCATGAGTCAAGCCTGGGTCTTCTGGGAAAACAGAAGAAAACCACCGAGCCATCTCTCAATGTCCCAAAAACACTTTACATAAAAAAGGCTTTTATTAAAAATCAAAGCGTTCCCTGAGCAGTCCAGCTAAAATGGTCCCCAAACCTCTTTCCCAGGCCTCATTTCCTATGATACTTAATTATAATCTGTAATAGTAATACATGCATGTTGCTTTGTGATGTGTTTGTTGTTTGCCCACTAAAATATACATTCAAGAAAACAGGGATTCTTCTGCACATTTCAATTACTGTGAACTTCCAGCACTTAGAACAATACTTCAAACATAATGGGTGGTGGACAGCTATTGAACGAGTGGGGGAATGGATCATGGATGGATGGATAGATGGATGGAAGGAAGGAAGGATGGGTGATGGATAATTGCATGACCAAATGAATGAAGACATCTTTTCCACCCTTGAATTTTATCTCTGTTTTAGTCCATTTAGGCTACTGTGGAAAAATAATAAAGACCAGATGATTTACAAATAATAAGAAGTATGTTTAAAGATTCCACAAACGGAAGCCCAAGATGAAGGCATAGGCATTATCAGGGTCTAGTGAGGCCCACGCTCTGCTTTCATATTGACACCTTATTGCTGCAACCTCACATGGCAGAAGGTCAGAGAACCAAAGGGACAGATGAGACTTGCTTTATAATGAATAAAAATGATATTAATTCCTCCTAATCATGTCTTAAAGGCTCTACATTTCAGCACTATGACACTGGCAGTTACGTTTCAATACATGAATTTGGAGAATACATTCAGACCATTGTACTCTCTAGAGAAAATGACATCACTGACTGTTCTTCAAAGCGAGCTTTACAGAGGACAAGTGAAATACCAGAAACTGTGCTGTGCTGGCAGAAGAAACTGAGAATGTGATCAGAAATCTGCAGTTGCTGTGTCTGCTACTAATCAGGTTCCTCTCTCCCTCCTTTCCTCCTTTCCTCCCTCTCTCCCTCCCTCCCTCCCTCTCCCTTCCCTTCCTCCCTCTCTGCCTCCCCCTTCCTCCCTCCCTCCTTTTTTCCCTCCCTCCCTCCCTCCTTTTTTCCCTCCCTTCTTGTTGTTCATTTGCTTGCTTGCTTCAGCCTTGCCTTCAGGGCAGATAAGCTCATGAGAGCTCTGAGCTTCCCTGCAGCTTGTTGTGAACCAGAACAGAAGAAGATCATCTTCTTTCTTAATCAAACCTTTTAATGGTCAGTCTAAGAAACAGCTTGCACTGACCTGTCAACTTAGAGGTTCAGTATGGCTGTCCTGGTTCATGGGATGTTTCACGGAGAGAACTGACTGAGACCCAGTCACCTATACCTGCAAACAGCTTTGCAAGGGTGAGAAATCAACATGGTACCCAGTTATGAGACTTAGGTGTTCTTCAGTACTACTCTACAGCCTAGTCAGACTGAGCAGCACAAACTGCATTTTGGTGGCTATTATGAAAAAGCAGAAGGAAGACAGGGGAGGTTTGGCATTTCCAAACGAATCTTATCAATGCAAAACAGCCTGCTTACCTGAAATGACAAGTCGGTCACTGTGAGTGCTCATTAGTCTATTTGTGACGATCGTGACATGACCCCCGATCTCTGTTGACTTCTTTCATGATAAGGGAATCTACCATCCTTTACTGAAATATACAGGGTTTTTTTGTATGGTATGACGTTGTTTACAAAACAATTTACTCTGCAAATGACAACCATACAAAGTCAAATTGTGATTCCAATTCATATGTGTTCCCATGAACACAGAACTGAGCAAACCAGGGACTGCCTATTATTTGACCTTTCCAGAAAGTATTGTAGTTTGTTGATTTGTTCTTTGAGATTGTCTTCTAGAAAGTTTATTGCTGTTATTATTAATATTATTAGTATTATTACTAATAATATTACTTGTTTATTATTCAAGTCCTGATGATTTATTTGTTACTCTTGAGGAGTTATTTTTAAAATGTCTTTACCACCTTAGGGTCAGTGTCAGGGAGCAGGCCACCAAGAGCCATGACCGCCTCCTTTAAGCAAAGGAGTGAGTTTCCACAAATCCACCACACTCCACCTTCTAAACAAAGGAAGGAGAAGGAACAGGAGTCTAAGGCCATCCCTGGCTGCATAAGGCTGGGCGGGTGGAAGGAAAGGAAAAGTAGACTTACATCCGGACTAGGGAATCCAAATATCCACAGAGACCAAGCAGAAGACCACTGAGTGTGACTAAATACAGGACAGTTTCCCAGCCAACTTTCGGTTGCTATGGCAATCACTATAAACAAAAGCAACCTGAAGACTAAGGAGTTGATCTTAGCTTACACTTTCAGGTCCTCACTCAGAGGACCAAGGGCAGGAGCTCAGGGCAAGAACTGAAGCAGAGACCATGGGGTAACACTACTTACTAACTAGCTAGCTGCCCATAGTTTGCCAAGCCTGCTTTTTATACCATCCAGGACCACCTTCCCAGAGGTGGTACTGGCCAAATGGGTTGGGTCCTCCTACATCAGTGGTTAATCAAGAAAATGGCCTACGAACAATCCTAATTTGGGGTTCTTTGTTTCTAGGGGACTCTACTTTATGTCAGGTGGACAAAAACTAAGTGGCACAACTGATCTTTACTCAACCTGACACACAAATACATAGCTATTAAACCATAATGCTTCCTTCATTGTGTCACCCCAGGATCTCATGTTAATAACACAATATAAAACAACTATAAATTAAAAAAGCTTCACAGTCTTCAAAAAATTCAGTCACACAAAATTCAAAGTCTCTTTATAATATTCAACATCTCTTTCAAAGTCCCAAGTCCTTCAAAGCCCCAAGTGGCCTTCTGTAAAATAAAAATAAGTTAAATATTTTCTTACTCTCAGAGGGAAAAACTGGAGCACAGTTACAAGAAAGTCAAAGCAAAATCAGTATCCAGCTGTGTAAATTACTCCCGTAGCCCAGTGCCTGGCATCTAGGACACACACACAATCTTCTGGGCTCCAAAGGATTTGGGCAACTTCCCTCCCCCAGCTTGCCATAAGTAGCACACACAGCATGTCTTGAAGGCTTGGGTCAGCTCCACTCCACAGTTGCTATTGCCCTTGTTAGCAAACCATGGTCCTGGCATCTCCAATAAGCTGGAGATGCCCATGGTCTTCACCCACAGCCTCTCCTAACCTCTCTTCAGGGAGACTCCAATCCTACCACACAGTGCTAAGCCTCATCTGCTCTCTATGCCCCCTTCATGCCTTGTGGAAAACACACTACCAAGCATGGATGCCAGCTTGATGTGCAGTCTTGGTTCCTGCAAGGACCACAGCTTCCATGTGCTGACCCCAAGGCAATACTTTCCAACAGTTTATTAGCTCACCGATGATTTTCCAGCTCCAGCTAACCAGTGTCCATTGTCCCCATAAAGCAAAGCCTCCATGAACAGCCCTGATAAAGCCTTTTCTCTGGAATGTCACAAACCAGGCTCTGTCATCCACCTTCTCTCTGCACATTCCTATCTTCTAAGCTTCTCTAAAAGCACATAAAGCACAAAAAACTCAATAGCCTTGTCTAGATCAAAGCCCAAAATCTTTCCACAGTTCTTTTCCAAAACCACATAGTTCGGTTCCCCATGTTCCTGATATTAATTCTGTTCTCATCCATTTTTCTGCTACTGTGAGAAAACACTGAGCAAAACCACCTTGGAAAAGAAAGGGTTTGCTGAGCTTACAGTTTACAGTCCATCACTGAGGGAAGCCAAGACATGAACTCAAGTCAGGAACTGAAGCAAAGACCATGGAGGAGTGCTGCTTACTGGCTTGCTGGGGCTGCTCTCCTTTAGCATCCAGTACCGCTTGCCCAGGGACAACAGTGCCCCTGGTGGAATGGGTCAGCCACGTTGACCATAAACAAGAAAATGCCCCCACAGATGTGCCCACAGGCCAATCTACTAGAGCCAGTTCCTCAAGTGAGACTTCTTCTTCCAAAGTGACTTTAGTTTGTGTGGCAAACTTAACAAGCACAACAATATTAATTCCACATGCCCAGCATAGAAGTGGTACCCTTGGTCTATCTACAGCATGGCAGTGAGGGACCTGTTAGCTATTTATGTGAAACAGCCAGCTGAAGGTCAAGCGGCCGGAGGAGCTGAGTTAAATGACCACTGCAGCTCTGACCAGGGCTCCAAGACAGCCAGCTTGAACAAAACTCTTCCTTTTCATCTTTCACCCAACCTTTTGCATTTCAAATGACTCTGGGTTTTTTGCACATGGAGTATCTTTATGCCTAGTAAAATTGATATTAGATACAGTGCATTTACTTTGCATAATTCCTTAATTTGAAGAGGAAGTTTAAAATATTTGTTTCCTTCTCTGACCCTAATGATTTGGCTCTGTCAACAGTAATCAGCCCCAGCCTCTGGCAGGCTGGGAAGAACTGCTTGCAGAGAGCAAATGGCAGAGTCCTCGATCAGAACCCAGGCCTTTGCAACCACCTCTGGGGAATCTCTGGTTTGAGTTTGCAAAACTGTTACACTAGAAAGCTGTTCCTCCCTGGCAATATTTTACCTTATCATGTTATCATAGAAACACGTTCATGTTTTCCACTTGAACTGTTCTGAGTCTACATCGGCATTAAATGCAATCACTGTATTGTGCAACCACCACTGCCATCCATTTCCAGAACTTTCACCGTTCCAGATAGGAACCGTTGCACATTAACTCCCTGCTTCCTTTCTCCCCGGCTCCTGGAAACTGGGATTTTACTTTTCTATCTTCTTTTGTTAGTTTGTTTTGAGACAGGTCTCACTATGTAGCTAAGGCTGGTGACCTAGTGAGACAACCCTCCTGCCTCAGCCTCCCCAACTCTGGATTTCAGGCGTGTGTCACAATGCCAGCCTTGTAAATTGAGTAGGACCCTTTCACAGTCTGCCTAGTGGAGTGGGCAAGGTGGTGGGGATCATTTCATAGCAATGGTGGTGCTGAGAAACAGCTTAAAATCTTTCTGACATAGCTGAATTTAAATAATAGAATGGCCTGGGCTTGCAGTTCAGGTAGTAGAGCAGCTTCCCCGCGTGCACATGGCCTGCTTTTCAGGCCCAGCACTTTTTAATCTTCATGAATTTGCTACTTACAGACATCTCACATACGCAAAATGACAGCAGTTCTTGACTTTTCATGTCTAGTCTCCTTCACTCCATGATGTCTTCTGGGTCATCCATACTATAACATGTAATCTTCTCTTATTATTGTTGTTCCTTTCACCCTTTCTCTAATTTAACTGAAAATATACAGAAAGGCAGAAATATTTTAGCACAAAACTGCCTAATTACATACCATTCAAAGCTTCAATTCTCTTAAAAGGGACAGGATTTAGTGAAACATATGATTTTCAGACTGTTTGAAACTAGCATCATCATGAGCAACCTGTTTGGTCCTAAGAAAGAGATTCCCCCTTTCTATGCTAAGGAAATGGTAATCCTTAGGAGTCTTAATATCTGGGGTTTTATATGACATTCATAGACATTCCAGTCACATTCATTATTCAGAAAGGTTGAAGTCATTTTATTTCACTTCAGGGACTTTTTATGTGATGAAAGATGGTCTAGTTAAATAGAAGTACATTTAAGTGATCTAAATCATTTAAGTCCTTGTTATAAAACATGTACTATTTACTCACTAGGAGCTTGCAGGTGCAAAAGGGTAAGCGATGAGCTGCCACACTCCAGGGCCATTTCTCTGCAAGGTGCACAGCTGCCTTGCCCTCTACTTGAAGATCAGAAGCTAAGCACACGCTACACAACAGAACCACAGTCACAATTCTCAGTGGGGAACTCACAAAAACCATTGGAAGGAGAAAGTCAAGATGGGAGGGAAGGAAACAAAGAACAAGTCCAGAGAAGACACCAGGACTTGTCTGATACAGCCACAGAAGCCCTGGCTCTCCTTCCGGAGACTTTGGGAGCACATACCTTTGCTGTAGCATCATGTCAGGAGGTACGGGTGGACGGGAAACCTTCCCTTTCTTCAGGCAGATAGAGTCTAGTGGGGGTCAGAGCCAATGTGGGGGATAAACAGAGGAATGGAAGTCCACAAATACTGCAGAGGGTAGACGAGTGAGTACTCTGTTAGGATCCATAAAGCTTCCTGGTGGGCGCGATAGCTGCACTGGAAGTTAAAAGTTAAGTAGAGGTTTTGCAGTCAGACTAGATGGGCAGGGTGGGCCATTGTGTATAGGCAAATGCACTATAGACAGGGAGGGTGGGCCATAGTGTATGGTTAAATGCACTCGATGGGCAAGGTGGGCCACATTGTATGTATAAATGCACTCAGGGACAGCTCTAATCTTCTGACATCACTTAATATTATAGACACACTAGGCTATGGATGGCTATGGATGTAGCTCAGTTGCTAGAGTTCTTACTCGGCAGGCACAGAACCCTGGGTTTGTCCCTCAGCATAACATAAAGCAGACCTGGTGATGATGCCTTTAATCTCACACTTGAAAGATGAAAGCAGATGAGAAGTTCAAGACCATCCAAGCTGTGCTGTGAGTCCAAGGACAGCCTGGTCTATATGAGATCCTGTCTCAGCTTAAGAAGTAGCCTAGAGATGATGGGAGTGGAACAGATCAGAGGTAACTAGGACAGACCCCAATCTTCTTAGCCTGTCCAGGCATCCCGCCTACATCCATGTCACAGCATCAGTAGCTCAAAACAGTCTCTCTGTTGTCACATGCTAAAGAATGCAACCCATCTCCACAGCAGCCCACAAGGCCTAGAAGTAAAAAGTCTCCAAAAGGACTGTGGTTGTGTGGCTCAGTTGGTAGAGCACTCTTCCAGCATGCAGGGTTCAATACCCAGCACTGAAATGATCCCAGCACTCAGAAGTATAAGCAGAAAGATCAGGTGGCCCTAAGGCTAGCCTGGGCTATATGAGACCCTGGCTCAGAAAACAAAAAACAAGCAAAACAAAACCAAACCCATTTCTTTTCTAAGAAGGCTGACTTTCAGCAGCCTGCAGAAGTCTCCACGTTGTTGATCTGGGTACAGTGGTTTGGCTGGCACAAGGAACAACACTGTGTCCAATTTGTTGTGAAATACAATGAACCCACTTGTGCATATGCACAAAATGGCACATGGGGTGAGCAGAATTATGCGATGCTTGGCATGATTTTTTTTACCTTCCCTCTGTTACCTGAATAAAGTTTCTTCATGAAATGAAAGGGTTGATCCACCAAATGGTCATCTACATCACACACACACACACAATCAAAGAACATTTGATGACCTATTTAGGCCTAACTTGCTTTAGGGCTTCTCTGCTGGCTATGGGAGCCAAATGATCTTCTGTCCACTGATGCATACTGACATTGTTAGGTATCTTGGTTCTCCTGCATGACAAACATGAGGACCTTCTGAACTGCCAAGGTCAAGCAGGTCTTTCTCCTCATGCTAATCCATCATTTATTTGTTGCCCCCAGAACCACTTGTTCCAAAACCTTCCATTCTGAGTTCAATCTGGCCGATGCCACCACTGCGCACATGATGGGCTGTGTCTTACTGCGGTAAGGAGATTAGCCCCGCTGGAATGCTTTCCATTTGCAGAGCACTTAGGGATATGAAGCTACACTGTTTGATGCAGGCTTTTTGGCCACTCTACCTCATTGAACTTTGTAAGGACAAAGCATAGCTTCTGGTTTTGCACGGAGGTAACAAGTTTAAGGAAGGATGGCTGGCAATTTCTTGTGAACTGTTAGGAGAGAGACCTACAAAAACATTCATCCAGTTTAGGTGTAATCATCCTGCCAGGAGCAAAGGTATTCTAAAGAAAGACACTGTGTCCCACCCTTTGGCTATTAAAACAACGATCCTCAAGAAACTGGAATTTCCCCAGGGGTCTCAAGCTCTGGGGAGGACAAGGCTGAAACCCAGAGCAGAGGAAGAACCTGCCTCCCAGGGAGAGATTTCACTCAGTTCTGACAACTTGTCAGACCTCATTGCTGGAGAGAGTGGGACTTTGACAATGATGGGCAGAACCACATCTAGACAGGACTGCTTGGCTATGTACAACCCTTGCCCTCATGTCAAGACTCCAAAGATGGAGAAGGGAGTCATTGAATTGTTTTGTTCCTCTTCCTAATGTGGCTACCATCAATTATCTCCTTTCTTTTCTTTTTATTGTTATTTGTCTCTTTACTAATTGGCCTATTGAGGATGGGTGGTTGAGCCTAGCTTGTTAGGACTGCAGGCTCTTATCTAACAATTCCATGAACATGAAGACTTTAAAGAAGGAGCACTTTGATTCTGTGAGTGCCCATGCTTTCCCTGAATGGGAGTCCTTGGAAAACCTTCAGTTCCAGCTACTCTGGTTAACTCCCTCCCAAACATCCCCCATATTGGGGACTGTCCTAGAGTTTCTATTGCTGTGAAGACACACCTTGTCCACAACTACTCTCATAAAGGAGAACATTTAATTTGGGACAGCTTACAGTTTCAGATGTTTAGGCCATTATTATCTGGTGGGAAGCAAGGCAACATGCAAGCAGACATGGTGCTGGAGAGGAAGCTGAGAGTTCTACATCTTGATCCACAGGCAACAGGAAGTGAAATGAGTCCCACGCTGAGCATAGCTTAAGCATGAGATCTCAAAGCCCACCTCACAGAGGCCCAGTTCCTCCAACAAAGTTACATCTATCCCAACAAGGCTACACCTCCTGATAGTGCTGTGCTCCCTATAGGCCAAGCATTCAAACACATGAGTCTATAGGGGCCATACCTATGCAAACCACCACAGGGACTCAGCAGCTTCTCATTTGCCCTCACAAGTCCAGATGGAGTTGCTATGTAACAGCTAGAAATCTGTAGTAATGAAGGAGCGGGCCTGCTTTTGGTCCTGGCCGCCAGGCTCTGGGCCATCCGGCTAGCTTAAACCCCAAAATAACCACACGAAAATTGTATTAAATTACTGCCTGGCCCATTATATCTAGCCTCTTCTTGGCTAACTCTCACATCTTGATTTAACCCATTTTTAATAATCTGTGTGTCACTACAAGGTCATGGCTTACAGGGAAAGATTCAGTGTGTCTGACCTTGCAGCTTTATGGCGGTGGCTCGCTCTCTGTCTTCTTCCCAGCATTCAGTTCTCTTTTCCCTGCCTATCTAAGCCCTGCCCTATCAAAAGGCCAAGGCAGTCTCTTTATTTAACCAATGAAAGCAACACAAATGTAGACCTCCTACACCAGAAGCCTTTCAAGGAGATACCATCTTCAGCTTCAGAGCTGTCCAAGTGCCCTCACCACATTCCCACATGAAACCATCTGCCAGGATAGCACCTTCAGTGGTAGACTGGGCTCTCTTGCACCAATCATTAATCAGGAAAATGTCCCCACAGACATTCCCATAGGTCAATATGATGGAGACAATTCAGCTGAGGTTCCCTCTTCTCAGACAACCCCAGTTTGAGTCAAGTCTTGTGAATATGTGAGTCTCATTTAGCCCAGGCTTGCCCAGAACTCACTATGTATCCAAGGATTCCTTGAACTTTTAATCTTCCTACCTCTCTCTTCCACATGCTGGGATTACAAGGGTGGTATCACCATAACCACCCTTGATGGGGGCAAAGAGTAAAGGCCTTGGCAAGTCCTGAGCCAGCTGCTCCTCAGCTCCCTTCACCTGCCCTTCAGGGGTCCCTGAAGCATTGCTCAATGCTGATTCACTTACTGAATATATCAATAAAAAGATGAGAAAAGTGAAACCCAAATGCACAAATGCGTCAACCACCTACTTAGCCAGACCAGAGGAAAACTCCTTCTGACAAGCATTTTCAGACTTTGCTCACTCCCTATTGACAACCACCTCCTCTTTGCCAATCCCAAACATGTCCCTGGATAATGGGTATGCTGCAAAAAAAAAAAAACAGTAAATGGAATAAACTAGTTCCTGAATGTCACAAATAAATCCAGTGGAATTAGACATTTTTAAAATCACTTGGTCTTGAAGAGTGAAGTGGAGATGATAATGGAGTGATAAATAGGCTTTTCACTTGAAGAAGTGTAAGAGAAGGTGGGAAAACTCATTCAAAAGATAAGATAAATTCAAGAAAGAGAGCCATGCCTGCATGGAGAACTGGCTTTGTTATTTCCAAGGGTTTGCCTTCTCACTGCCTCTTCCCAGAGCCTCCATTCAGCCTGTTTCTCTGGGCTCTCTGTTGTTTTGGTCAATGCTGTATCACCGCAACAGGAAGTAATGAGAACATCATCAGATAGAAGTATGTATTCTAAAATGTAAACCAGGGAAAATAGCCTAAACTTCAAAACATGCTACACAATTACTGTGTACTATATTTAAAGTATGTATTTGACCTATGTACGTAAAGAAGTTTATATATTCAAGTTTACCTAAATCATGCTTTTTCTTTTTAGATGTCTGGGAGTATTTAAAATAGCACATTGTAATTTGGATTGTTGTATATTTGGGCATAAGAGGCATTTACTGAGCATCTGCTATGTGTTTAATCTGACATATGACACAGTAACACGACTCAGTCTCACTCCTACCCTCCTAAGCCCCTTGCGGCTTTGGAACCAGCTCGAAGAAAGATGATTGCTTACTCTCTGAGCACCCATGTAAGTATCCATCCCGCACACCTCATCACCCCATCTAGATCCTCCTCCCATCTTTCTAAACCCATCCAGAAACTGAGTATAACAGAACAGAGCAATAATGTATTCAGATTAGCAGACTATGGGGAAATACCCATCATCTGTAGATGGTCAAAACCAGGGGGTCCCGGAGGGGGGGGGCTGTAGATCTTCATTCACTAATTCTTTGTAACAAGTTGACTTGCCCAGCCAGTCAGCCTTGAACATGAATATTGTTGAGGAAGAGTGTGTGACTTTATTGCAGGAAGACAGCTGTACAGGAACAGCTCCTTAAAATGCCTTTGATGGACAGGAAGGAGAAAGTGAGCTGTTCCCTACAGCAAAGCAGGAATCTAAGTCAGAAAAGGATAAGATCTGCAAAGCTCAGAATTCCAACCACCCATGCTTTCCAGAACTGTCAGCTCATCCAATATTCAAGGTGCCTGGATGATCTCAGTGACAACTCAGACTCAGTCATTCTAAAAGTGTCACAGATGTGGTCACTGGGGGTTCAGTGGCAAGCACACAGTGGGAACAATGTATCAGAAACAAATCCCAGGCAGAAATAATACCACTGCCACCTCTACTCCGGTACTGGCCCTGACTCCAGCTCAAGTTGGAATTCTTCCTCATCTAATCAGTGTTTATTGACTCTACAGCTCCTCAGAATTTATATATCTAGTCTGTCCTTTTTTAAAAAAATAACAAAACATCTTCCTTTTATTTAATCAAAATGTTGTTCTGCATTTAATTTTATTTTGTATGTGTGTCACAGTATACATGTGAAAGACAGGAAACTGTGAAGATCAGTTCTGTCTTTCTACCGTGTGGGTCCCAGGTCACAAACACAGTCATTAATCTTGACAGGGAATGCCTTTACTTGCTGAGCTATTGCATTTAATTATAAATCATTCATAACTGGTACCTGATATAATTTGATTATGAAATGTTCCCTATAGGCTCATGTGTTGAAAACATGGTCCCCAGTTGGTAACACTGTTTTACTTTAGGAGATGGGATCTAGAGGAAGGAAATCAGTGGGGTTGTGCCTTTGAAGGCTGTACCAGGTCTCAGTCTCTTTCTCACTTCCTGTTTACCATGAAGTGAATAGTCTTCTCCACACACCTCTACTGCCATTACATCCTGTAAGGGTTTTTCATGTAAGGTGCACAGACAACTTGGTAATCTGGAGCCAAGGAATACCACAAAGTCACACCATGCAACAAACCTCACACAAGAGATTTATTGGGGCGAGACACAGAATGGTAGCTGCCTCTGAGCCGAGCAGAGACAGCAGATGATTGGGTAGAGGGAGCTTTTATAGGCCTTTTGGAGCATGCACAGTGAGCTACTAGAACAGCTCTTCGTTCATTAATGATGAGTCATGAGAGTAGGCATTTCCAAGTTGGGAAGTTCAAGTCAACCCAGGAACAGAGTACTTTTCCCTTGGCCCTGGCCTCAAGCTTGGGGTGAAATCAGGGTCACGGTGTTCTTTCCTTGGCTCTTTACTCCATGTTCCTCCATTTTTTATTTACTACTGATATCTAATCAGGGGTTGGGAAACAGGGTAGAATTATCATTAAATTACTTCCTGTTGTGTGGAGGCATCGAAGTCCATGGGGTAAGCTTGATCCTCACCATCTGAGTATACTCAGGAGTCAAAGGCCCCTGGTTTTGTAGTCAGGGCCTGATAATCCTGTAATAACAAGTGATTAAAGGTCTGGTTAGAAATCATTTGAATTTGTTGTTGAAGAAATCTAGAAAGAAGTTTATAAAACAGGGGCCAGTAGGATTAGGAAAAGGAGAAGAAAGGTATAGTGGCATTTCAATTGTATTCTAATAAATAAAGACTGAAGATCTGAGAGTAAAACAGTCCCACTGGTCAGACTTACAGACCAGGTTATGGTAACACACACGTAATCCCAGTAGCCACACTAGCTGCCATAGAAATCAAGTGGTGCATGCCTCTAATTCCAGTGGTGCGTGCCTTTAATCCCAGTCCTAGAGAGAAATATAAGACATGGGGCGGGGGGACAGCTCTCAGCCACAGTCTGAGAAGGAGGAGAACAGCCAGTGAGCCTAGGGTCAAGCAAATGAGGGGAGTGAAGGAAGTAGAAGCTCCCACTTTGGTTAGGAGGTGTCTCCCCGGAAAGGGGATGGGGCAAGTAACACTAGGAAGGAGCAGGTAAGAGAGATACCCCTAAAGATACAACTAAGTGATGGAGTTTGGTAAAGTTGGTAAGGCTGTTGTCTACTCCAGCAACAGGGAAATGAGAAGGGGGGTGAGTCCCCAAAACTCAATGAGGACCAAGTGGTGACCCCAGTGTCCAGTAGGAAGGAGGTGAGCTGCCCTGATCTAATGATGACTACCTGGGGCTCCCTGCGAGAGATGGTGGTGGTCAGACGGAGGAAGCCCAGGCCCCCAGGCACCTAAGATTGGCTAGAGTGTGATCTGAGCCTCATGCCCCAATGCCACAAATGACATGGGGGGCAATCTACAGCCCAGTGTCCCTTTTGATGGCACCTTGGACATGGTTGAGGTGCTTTACAAGGATACAAGAAGGTCCAGGCTCAGTGACCATCCTGACCACATTTGAAGCAGGGATGGATCCAGATGTTCTCAGGCTTTAGGAGGTGAGGGATTTAGGCAGTGGCTATGGCCAGCTAAAAAGCCTTAGGCAACATCAGGTATTTTTGTTTGGGGATTTTCTCTTCTCACCCACAGCACACCTTAAAGACCACTACTAAGACTTTTGCCTATGGAGTCAGGGTTCCCCTCTCTAGGCATTGGAGTTTGGCCCTAATGTCAGGAAAACTATGGGAGAAAAAGTAAGTCATAAGGAGTTGTTGCTAATGTGAGGGTCTCAGGATCCAGATTAGCATAGTGTAGAAGGGCCTGTGTAAGCCTAGTAACTGAGATGGGGTTTCACATTTGTGCTGGATGACCTCTTTGACTTAGGGCAACCTTGTAGAGACTGACCAGGAAGCAAGTTATAAATTGACTTCTAGCGAAAATGCCCCCTGGGTTATTGGAGTTCCATTAGAAATCCCACTCAGGGGTTGCCTGAGCCCCAACTGGGCGGGCAGCATTAGCTTGGTGAACTTCTGTATGCACCCTAGCCTGTTCCCAGGTTTGTCTGCACTCCTCAGGGAGAAGGTTGTTGGAAATGTCATGGAAGGTGAGGTTGTGAGATTGGGTAATACACTGGAATTCTTTAATAAAGGTAGAGAAATTAGCAATATAGGACCCCAATCTTATTTTCTATTTGAAAGAGCACTTTTAGTAAGAAGGGGACATGTACCCTGATCAAGTCATCCACCCTGGTGACTTTCTGCAAAAGAAGAACTGTGACTGTGTTAGGCCAGGTAGGGGGAGGCAAAGAGGGTTCCATGGTGGAGCAGGAACAAGTAGCAGGTGAACTAAGGGCTATCACAGTCAGTAACTAGAAGTTGGTAACAGAGAGGTTTAATTAGGGCAGCCTATCACTGAAGATGGACGAGCGGAGATGAGAAAGGCCAGAGAGGAAAAGGAGCTGTGGGCTGAGGTCAATAGGGGAGAGGTCGTTAGCTGGATAGAAAATAGTAGAGGAATCACCTGGTTCAGGCTTTATGGCTAGGAGGAGTGGGGTGGGGGGACAGGAAGAACAGAGAGAGGGGCTTGCGTCAGAAAGAAGAGAAAACTTGGACATAGGGAATTCCTTTACCTTTCCCAGATTGCTCACAGTAGTTGTAAAGGTCCTGAATAATATTGGGCTCTAGGGAGCCATTAAGCAGGAATTTGGATTGGTTATCTAGGAATATTGAGGTCAAATTTAATTACAAAAGCAAATAAATTTTGGGGCCTTTCAGATCAGGTGCCAGGTGGAGAGGCTGGAGGTTTTCTAAGAGGAATCCCAAGGGAGAACATAGGGTGTGGATATCACTGTTTCCATGGATATGGGGAGGGTTGTTACAGCGGCCTGTAGTCAAGGATGTCCCAAGATTTAGTGAGGATCAAAGGAAGACCAAGCCATTTAGTGAGTCATCACTGCACTCCACAGGGGTCAGGGCTAACCACCTGTAGAGCTAGAGTTTTCCATGAGGCCTGAAGTCTTGTAAGAAGATGAAACACTGAGCTCAGGAACAAGGTTGCATCCACAGGAAGGGCAGGGGAATGGAGTGGCATGGAATCATAGAAGCTACGAGAGCATAGGGAAGCAATGGGCATCTCTGGGAGGGGGCAGGAAAGGAAGGGGGAGTAAAGGGTCACAATAGCCCAGTTCCTCCTCAAGAAGCTGCAGGGCTCAGGTTCCAAGGTAGGGGTTCTGGGAAACGTGCAGAGGACCAGTCATAGCTGTGGTGACCGTATCTAAGGTTACCTCCATTTTCAAGGCACCAGATGGTTACCAGGCAGTCACTTCCTTTGGACTCAGGAAAATGTTTACACTGACTGAAGGTGAAACTTACCAAATTACTTCTGGTGGATGGGATCCCAAGCGATCTGGAAGGTGAGTCTGCTGTGGGTGGACTGGAGATGAGGGATAGTGGCCCTGTGTGGCTTAAACCCTGAGAGGGAACATAGGCCTAGGAGGGCCTTCCTGTCATGAAACAATGTAAAGTTTTTCCTGTGCAAGGGCATTTTGACAGTTGGGAGCCAAGGAAAACCACAAAGTCACGCCATCTGATGAACTGCATAAAAGGTTTATTAGGGAGAGATGCAGAATGGTGGGTGTCTCTGTCCAGGAACAGAGATGACAGAGGGTTGGGCATAGAGGATGGCTTTTTTAGGTTTCTGAAGCATGCTCAGTGAGCTGGTGGGAAAGGACAGCACTGCCAAAAGTCTTGTTTGGCCATTAACACAGGGGCAGGGTATTCTTAACTTAGCCCCTTTTCCCTACATAGCCTATCTCAACATGGGTCCAGAATCAACAGCTCTTAGGACTATGAACTAAAATCTCTCAAACTGTGAGGCAAAATAAGTCAGGCATGCTATCACCAGAAAAGCACGTAATGTGAAATACCATTTCCATTCAAATCCAAACAATCAGATATCTTCTCATAAGGGCCACAGAAATTGGGCTGGATACCTAGGAAATCCATGTATTTTACCTTGGGATGGGTTTGTGTTGCCCAATGAAAATGGATGAGGAAGAACACCTCGAAATAAAATCAGAGTCATTTATTGATTGTTCGCCACGAATGTAGGAGGGAGTTATGAATAGTTCTAAATGGTATGGGACATACACAAGAAGGAGCTTAATCACATAGTGGGACGGGGTCATGTGCTCAGAGTATATAAAAACCAATAGAAACTCATGGAAACACAAATATCCCTTACATGGCGTAGACCCCAAGCACATTTTAATTAGTTTGTTCGTTGTTAGAGAGGGTCTCACTGTGTAGCCCTTGCTGTCCTGGAACACATTTGTATACCAGGATGGCCTTAAACTCTTGATCCTTCTGTTTCTACCTTCCAAGTGCAGGGTTAGAGGTATGAGCACCATGCTTACCTTCCAGAGCATATTTGAAAGTAAATATCATAAGTACCAATTTCATTCATGACAATGTTAAAATGACATTCTAATGTTAAAAAGAAAATTGAAAAATTGCTTGTGTGTTTTGTCCATGTTCATAAGTCCTAGCTAGTCCTCTGAGCTGTGGTTCTTCAGGGATGAACCTCTGCTGAAAAGTCTTCCTAAGGGTTGCCCACCAAACCCAAAACTTGTTTTGGGCCTGGAAGTGATCCACTTATGAATAATTGCTTGCATGCTTTGCTAAACCAGGTATTTTTAAACTGAAATCACTGGGTTTTATAGCCTATGGAAGTGAGAGGTTATTGCAATTCAGGATTTTACCAATTTAGTATCTTATCAACGCTGCAATGTCTCTAGTGCACAAACCCATTTGCTGCCGGGTGAAATCCCTACAATTTGAGCAAAGACGCCCATTATCAGCACTGCCCAATTGATCCTGTTGTTTAGTTGCTACTCTAGGGAGATCATTGTAGGCTTTGCTCTTCATTGACAACTCAGTCTGTTTTTCTAAGCCGCACAATATGTAGTAATGACTATTTACGAATTTTTAGGCTATAATTTTTCAAGCCAGACTCTGATTTGTATGCACTACAGTCAAGTCATCACACCCCTATTGCTGAAGCAGATTTATACATATTTTCCCTATGATTTTCACATGGGAGAGCAATCTATTGGCAGTGTGTGCAATACATGGTTTTAATGGGTTAATTATTTAATTACCATCAAGACAAATCTAATACAATTATTGTATTATTTCATGTTTACACGATATTGTCCTAAAATTTTAAAAAGAGGGCTAGAGAGTTGGCACAGTGGTTAATAGCACTAGCTGCTCCTCTGGGGACCCAGGTTTGCTTCCCAGGAAATCCCATCATGGCTCACAGCCCATCTGTATCAGGAGATCCAATGCCTTCTTCTAACTTCCAAGGGCACCAGGAAGTCATGTGGTATACATACAATCAGACAAAATACTCACATTCATTCTGTGTGTGTGTGTGTGTGTGTGTGTGTGTGTGTGAGAGAGAGTGAGTGTGTGTATTTAAAGCAAGCAAGCTAATATTTTCATTTTATTGTATATAAGTGAACATTTAAGATACACTTTTTGTTTTGTTTGTGACAAGGCTTTGATGGCCACTTTAATGCAGAAATGCATGGGGTAAGTCAAAATTAAAGTCAATACGGGACTCAGGAGATGGTTCAGATTAGAGGTTTACCTCACAAGTGTGAGGCTCTGCATTTGGATTCCCCCAGAACCCACTCAAAAAGCTTAGCAAGGTGGTACAAACCTGTAATCCAAGATGGAGGATCTCTGGAGGCAGGTAGAGCAAAACATCCGTCATTCATGACAAAACGCCAGATGAATGACGTAAAATAGAAGACACCTAATGACAGACACCAAAGTTGTCCACTGACTGCCCCTCCACATGCCATGCTCACGTGCTCTAGGGCCTAACTATGCATCCACCTCTATATGAACACATGCACACATACATAAAAATAAATGAGCTCCATGTCCATTTGGCATTGACCCTTCAGCCATTAGCACGTGCTCTGCAATGACACAGTCTTTAGTTGAGTGACTGGGAGGAGATAAAACCCTGCATCCTTTTTTAAGAGAATCCCTGGGTGGTTCGGCATATGGGGGAGGTTGCCATTATCGATATCATCATTAGTAATCATCTCAGGATGCCGGAGATCAAAGTGTGTGTCAGTGTACAGAAGTGTGTCACTACTGACTGGACCATCTGTGTCCTCTGTAGTGTGTGTGTCACTGCTGACTGGATAATCCGTGTCCTCCGTAGTGTTTGTGTCACTGCTGACTGGATCATCCGTGTCCCCTGTAGTGTGTGTGTCACTGCTGACTGGACCATCCGTGTCCTCTGTAGTGTGTGTCACTGCTGACTGGACCATCCGTGTCCCCTGTAGTGTGTGTCAGTGTGTGGAACTCTGCTTTATTTCAGAAAGAATTGCACAAGCGTTGGAACAAAAGACTGCACACATAATTTTCTCCTGCATAAGGCATAGAAAAATATAACTGCTTGTCTGAGCACGATGAGGTAAAAAGTCCACTACGAGCCCATTACACCACTTAGGAAAAAGCAGCACCCGCCTGTGAAATAGACCCATGGCTGTGTTTCTGTAAAATGTTCTTTATGGATGGCTTAGTCTGTTTGGGTTGCTATAGTAAACTACCACACACCTAGTGGCTTATAAACACAATTTATTTCTCTCAGCCTTGGATGTTGGGAAGTTCAGAATCGAGGTGCTGGCAGATTCGGTGTCTGTCATTAAGGATGCATTTCTGAGTTCTTTGATGGTGCCATCTAACTTCTTCCACAGAACAGAAGAAAGCAAGGTGGTGCTGTCCCGCTCCGCTTCCCTCTCCTTAGCACCCTCTCCACTGACCTCTTCTTTGCCTGTTGGTTTCAAAGTCCCAGCTGCCCCCCCCCCCATGGAAGGAGGGTATGGTTGGGCAGAAAAGCATCTATCATGGCAGGAGAAAGCAAAGAAAATGCCCAAGCTCCTGGCTTTCTCTTCCCTCCCCTTTAACCCCATCCTGACTCACACCATGGACTGGTTTGCTCTCATTCGGGATGCCTTCTCCCTTGGTTAGTCCTTTCAGGAAAACAAAGTGATTCTCTTTTTATAAGGGAATTAATCCTGTGCACTATGGCTCTCCTCTTATGAATTAGTCACCTCTCCCAAAGATTTGAACAAACGAATTCAGGGCAGACACGACATTGAGACCATGGTCATATATATCAAGAAATAGAGCAGATTATGGAACGCCATAGCTCACAGCATCGTGAGCACGAAACAATGCAGGAGTGGCCAGAGCCTAACAAGGGATACCCGTGTCTCTTTTCTTTTCTATTTCTCCTTCTCCAGAAGCCATAACTCTGGAAATCCACTTGTGACCACATCTCCTACCAAAACAGGTGAGCCTACTGTCTTTCTTGGGGAAAAAATGAGCCAGATGCCATGGGCTACAGTATCATTTATTGGAATCAATGCTTGTATTTCCTACAACACTATAAGTTCTATGGACATGCTCGGGTTTAGAATAAAATGTGTCAGAATATAACCCTGACTTTCTGAGTGTTTCCAGGTAGAGAAAGCCAAGGAAACTGAGAGAGCAGGATGTCAGACTCCCCAACACTCTCCCATCCGGCACAGAGCAGGAGCCCTGACCTTTTCATTCCTGAAGGAGGCAATAAAACCTGCGAACATAAATCTGACTTCTCTTCATTGAGCCCCAAAGACCGCCATATGACAGGTGTCCTTCCTGTGCCTTGAAGGAAAAAATATCCATGTACAGGGACTCCAAGAGGGATCTGGACAAAGGGCAGTCCCTCCAGTTTACTGCCTTCAGCTCCTCAAATTCATCTTTCCTCAGTCACTCTTCCACAGGATTTTTCATGCAATACATTTTTAGGGTGCATGTGTGGGTGCGTGTGTGTGTGTGTGTGTGCATGCGCACGTGTGTGTGTATGTGTGTATGTGCATGTGTGTGAATGCTGAGGCATGATTTCAGAGATTGCATACTCTATGAATGATCCATATATTCAAGCCACAGCGGCCATTTAGGAAGCTTTCTTTGCTGGGTAAGAGTTGTATTAGAACACGTCTGTTGTGTTCTTCCCATCAATTTCTCTTTTACAGGAGCCTCAGCTGTGACCCTTGCTGTGAGTGAGGAGTTCACACCTTTTCTTTCTCAGTGTAGAGGGGTCATTTCCATCCTGAATAAAGTGGGCCCCTTGCACCCCTGGACCCTGGTGTTCAGAGGAAACACTGGAGAAAAAGGATTGCTTGAATTGTGCTGATGATCTGAATGAACAATCTTCAGAGACAAATAAAAGTGTTTGCCTCTACTCTGATAGTTTTAGAGTTTTATTCTATTAACCTTAAAAAATGAGTGCTAAGAGGCTATGAAATGCTCCTGAATGTGGATATATATGTATATGCACACGTGCATGCAAACACACATACGTGCACACTTATCACACAAACACATATTGCACATATAATATACCACAAACATGCACTCAAATGCACAAGTCATACATCCAGATAATCACTTATCCTTTCAATTAAAAATGATAGAAACAAAAATAATCACAAAATAGTGTGAAGCAGGGAATCAGGTAGGGAAGAGAAGCTGCATCCGATTATAGTTGTACTTTTTCTGGGTCATGTCGAATTGCACAAAAGTCTTCAAAGCTATAAAAAGAAAAGCAGAGGCTCAGCCTTACCCCAGAGCTGGTGGTTTCCCTCACCTGACCATGCACACCTAGCACTGCACTGTGCACACCAAAGAGGGCGTTCTCCTCCCCAGACCAACACCAAACACAAAAGACAAAAGGAGCATGCAAAACTGACGCAACTCCCCTAGGATCTGATGTGTGCTCTCCTCTCCTCTCTCTCTCTCTGTGTGTGTGTGTGTGTGTGTGAGAGAGAGAGAGAGAGAGAGAGAGAGAGAGAGAGAAAGTTGAGTGTGTGACTGTGTGTGTGTCTCTGTATGTGATTGTGTGTGAGAGAGAGGGCAGGGAGAGAGGTGATGTATAACTCTGCGTTTGTGTGTGCGTGCATGCGTGTGTGTGTCTGAGGGGGGGTGAGAGAGAGAGAGAAAGAGAGAGAGAGAGAGAGAGAGAGAGAGGCATGTGTGAATGTAGGCCTGGTGATATTCACTCCTCCAGGCCTTGAATGCTCACACGTTCTTCCTTTACAGGGACAGACTAGGATGAAGGACCCCCGGAGCTGACAGACTCCTCCTCCTTCCCGCCATAGGTCATTTGCAAGTCACAGTGGCTGTGACTGCTGGCATAAAACTCTCACAAGACTGAGCCCATTAACATTGTGGGGAAGACTCATGAGGCTTCTCTCCTCCCTGGGGGTAAAGCAGTAGAGGGAGCCTCCATTTCCGTGGTGTAGCTTCCCCTACTTCCACAAGTAAACCTGCTCACTAGGCCAGGTTTGTGTGGAATTGTTTCTGTGGTCTGTTGTTGCCCTCTCTACCTGGAATTAATAGAACAGACTCTCTGCCACTCAACACAGAAAATGTAAACCAGCCAACATCATCATCAGGAAAGAGGCACCTAGAGGGCTTCCAACGAACCCCTCTGCTCCACCCTATCTCCATCACTCTACAAAGATAGGATCTTTACCCAGCACACGCATGGGGAGCCAAGTCAAGGAATTCATTTACGTGACCTTCTGCCCTCTTGCTGTTGAGTTCTCTGGCTGACGGCAAAGTTCAAGTCTAAACAGGTGGTACTAGAAAGGGGATGTCTGTCCAACTCCCATACTGGAGACCAGGAAAAGTCACACTAGGGGGTTTATAAAAGAAGAAAAGTAAATTTCACATAGTCAAAAACCTAGACTTCCTAAAGCAGAACTTCGTGCTGGGAACAAAACAGCGGCATCAAGTTATCATCACATCTCACTTATTAAACGATGGGGAGAATTTAAAAACTGACAGACACGAAGCATGCTCATACTGGCATCTGTGCAGATCAGATAACTCCCTAATTAGGGAGAGGCCGTGTGCTAAAATAAGTTGACTTTCCCTAATGCGATCAGAGACGGGAAGCCAGGATGCTTCCCGCCCAGGAGTCCTGCGTGAGCACTCATCTGAAGTCCACACCCAGAGCCAACAGGCAAAGCAGGGGCTCGGCAAGGTGGCTACCTGCCCCCAGCCTCAGCGTGGGCCGTCCTCTCTCAGCAGTGAGGACAGGGTGAAGTCACCAGGAGCCCTGAGGACTCAAGCAGTAGAAACTGCCTCCAGCTTCTGGTTACAAACCTGTTCTTCAGCTTCTCCGAAGTCACCTGAGAGTCACCTCCCCATAAAACCCTACACTTCGGAGCTGTCTTGCTTCGATACCCATCTATTAAAATTTTCCAGGATGATAAAAGTCATAGTCAATTTTTTTTCCTTTCGTGGGGTAGGGAGGGGGAAAAAAGTCCAATGCATGAGTCTACTTGAAATCATGTTGAATTTTAATCATAGCAAATGTGTTTTAACAGTAGTCATAAAATGAACATTACCACATATACAAAGGACAAGACACCAGTTTGGCATACAAAAATACCATATATTAAAATCAGTTCATTGGAAAAGCTCAAGACTAAGACACCATCTATAACAGAGAGCAAGCAGGAATGCTTTTAAGACATTCAGATTAATAAACAGCAGCTTGATATCCCCTTATGAAGTCAGTATTTGGCAACATTTGGACAAGAATTTCTACACTGCCCTGCAGCTCATTTATCTGTAGGGCAATTTGGCCCTTTAAAAGAAAAGCTCCCCGAATAAATAGTCTCCATGATTATAAAGGAAACATGTCAGGAACTGAAACTTACACCACAGACCAACACTGACCTCACCATTTGACTGAAGTTATCCAAGACTAGGAAGCCCATGTGCGGAGTTTAAAGAATGGAAGCAAGATGGCGGTTACACATACATCTTCTGTTGGGAGTTGGAGGCCAACCTGCCAAGCTGAAAGCAATTTCCACAGCTCTAACCATCAAGCGAGGACACACAAACAATGGTGTAACACATGAATATAATGAACGGCAGCAGCCAGAATATAAGCATCACATTCTTCAACTTCTGTTTCCACAGTAGCACTCAAGTCACAGTAGCCTCATCGAACTAGAAGTTTCCACAGCAAAGAGGGTACAGGGCTCACCGGTCATTCCACAGCTCTGGCCAGCTCACAGCAGGCTCTGGAATTTTCTACAGCCCTGAAACCTCAAGAGCATCAGAGAGGATGACAGGAAGGAAAAGCACTCCTTGGGAACCCCTCAGTCAAGCACTTTCCCCTTGTCTTCACCTCAGCATCCTGAGCTGAATTTGGTAGTCCATGATGTAATGGTCGGGCTTGATGACATCAGCCCAGGTAACAGTCTTCAGCTGGCTTCTACCATGGCTGACATAGAGTGCCAAGTCTTTTTTTGAAGCCATAATCTCATTACAAATTTCTCTTTCTTTTAAAAACAGTATCTCCTTTTCCAGGCATATTGGCCTGTTAGGAGCTTTGTGCTACCTTGTCCTCAGACAGGGCTCCTTGGCAGCGGGCTGTGTTTGAGCCCACCTAGCCAGTCACATGATGACAGCTTCTGCTTTCGGTTACAGTTCATAGATATCAATTTGTCCCCTGAAGGACATATTTGTCACATCTGTTTCTTTTTTCTTTCTACTCCACATTTCCTTGCCACCGACATATCTAACCATTTTCTACTGGATTTTCAAAAAGCAAATGTCTAATTAAAGACCGACCAGTCCCGTTGGAAGGCTCCTGTTAGAGTAACACAGTGAAGAGCTGGCCAGGAAGATGATAGGAGACTGTCCTGTGGGCTGCAGCCCTCCCCAGTGATCCGGGAGAGACGCAGGCTGTGACTGCAGAGAACAAAGGGAAAGCCCTGCTGTTGAGGCTCTCAAGAGGCCTCCGCGATGTCCTAATGACTGATTGTCCCTGAAAACATAATATGAATATTAAAAAAACCCAAAGCTTTCTTAGATTAAAATCCAGATAATGAAATCAGCATTTTTCAAGCACCACTACAGGGTGAGAGCCACACGTGGGGACACCCCAGGCAGTGAGTACGGAAAAAAATCAAAAGACCATGCAGAGCAAGCAAGGAAGCATGCAGAGAAACTGAGTCACACTGGAGGAGTTCGGCGATAGTGGTTTACAATCTTGACACATAACAGGACCAAAAAAGAAAAAAGACAAGCTTTTTACAAGTCAGAATTAAAAGATTGAATGCCTCATCTGCTCAGCGCCTCAGTCATAATTGGCTTTCCAATGATGATGTAGGATTACCCACCTCTGTACATAGGAGCAGTCTTAAGACACTACCCCAAGACAGTTGGTTTGGCACAGTATATGGAGATCATAGCAGCTGTTTAAAAATTAACATATAAATTCAGTATTTTGTGATCCATGAATGAAAAAATAGTATCGATAATCTTCTCTATTTTTACCTCCAATTACAGCTAAAGTGTGTGTGAGTGTGTGGGGGGGGTAGTGTGTAGTAAGTCAATTGTGTCAGAAAAAATGGCTTGAATTTCCACTTATTTTTCAAGAGTTTTAGGTTGAAAAAGATCCAGCAACTATCTCCTTCAAATAAACACCTTGAGTAAATTATCCTGTGTGTCTCATTGTTGCCTGTAGCTTCTGTCTGGATGAGGATCACCTTGCATGTTTCACTGAGTATGGTGGAGAGTTCATCAAGAAGCAACTTCTTCATGAAGGTTCAGGGTGTGAGCTGGAAACCTGGTATAGTTATAAAATGCTGCCTGGTCCGCAGCGTCATTCTTCTTAGACAGAGCTCTGTAGTTGTGTGGGTATAACCCATAGCGTACAAATAACCTCTGCCCTCCTAATTACCAACAGACTTAAGAAAATACCATTTGGCCAACATTAGATACAAAAAGATGAGCCCCAAGGGGTCATCTTCCCTACTAAATGCTGCAGCACTAGAAACCCAGCCCAACTCTACTCCATTGAAGCAAACACACTTGGTTTCGTACATTGGGAGAGCAATGAAGAGGCAGGCTAGGCAATTTCGACACAACACAGATTTTCAGATGAAGGCATGGGAACAATTTAAGTCAAATCTAAGCATGAATAAAGGCTAGCCTATCCGCCACAGTCTGATCTTTATACAGAAGCATGCATCTCAAGCTCAAGTTTCAGCTCCCCTTACTCATGTAAAAGCGATTCTACAGAGCAGCTGTAGCAACCTTCCAGTTTCTAAATTCCACTGAGCCATGTTTGTTTTCCTTTTTAACTATGAAAAATGTAAAAGTGCCTTTGTGCAAAGTTTCAAACTTTCTAATGACAACTAAATTTAAAAAGAGAGACACTGAAACAATGTCACATCTCAGTCTAAAAATAGTGCCTCCATTTTAGCCTGGCATCCAGAAAATTACACCCACATATGGCCACACCAAATACAATGACAAACTGGCTGACTTCAAGGACAATCACAAACACCCTGAACGCTACAAAGCATGCTTGCTCTTGAATTTCCCACCTCACTGATACAGTGATGAAGTCAGGAAAGAGATCAGAAGGGAACAGGGATTTCATCAGACTCTTATTTATTTGATTTTCTGTAACATTGACTCTTTTTGGCCACAAGACCCTAAACACAGTTTCACAGCACAGGTCATGCACAACTTGCAAGTCAAAAATTTTACAGCTACTATCTAGCTATGAACTTTGGGCAGTAGATTCACATGCAGCTAATGGTCCCAGAAAAGGGGCTTAATAAAGCCCAATTTAAGCTTTACTGCTCATTCCTTGGTCCCAAGTATCTAAATAATAACCCCAAAGGACAATGGGTGAGATTTTATTATCTTGCTCAGCCCCCAGAGCTCATAAACTTCTCTAAACTTGCAAAGGAATTTCCTTTGGAAACTGCACACTCTTGGTTTTGCTGCTACTTTGTAAATCTTTGGATGTCATCATGGTCAATGTGGTAGCCACAACCATACAGGAATGTTTAATTTTAAGTAACTTAAAATTAAACACCCTTTAAATGCCACTTCTTCAGTCATTGCCACTCAGTTGCCCAACAGCCATGGGACTAGTAGCCACTCTACTGGACTGCACAGATTACAGAGCAGTTTCCTCGATCCAACATCACTGACCTAGAAAATTCCAGGAGCTGTAGCAACACACAGCTGCCACTCCAAGAGGCCCAATCTGTGAGTCATGCAAGGGGTGAACTCTAATTATATGTCTAAAGAAGATACCTTAAATTGAAACTCAGAGACAATTTGCCGTTGTCATTACAATTTATGTCCCATGTCATTATACAAAGATTTTCTAAAGACAACATATGAGGTGGCATACTTGGCTCTACTTAACATAGTAAGCATTCTCTTGCTTATGTCAATAAAGAGGAAATTCATGCTTCTTATAAGTTACTATTTACACAACACTCATTGTCCTTGACATATGGGGATAGGGTCCTGGGCAATGTTTTACATTTCTAAATATTCAAACCACACAGTTCAGAAGTTTTCTTTCAATATTCATATTCATCCCTAACTCAACCCTCCTTTTCTTCCCAGAGAGGAAGCTACCTAAAGAGAAATTAATCTCTAAACAACCCTTAAAGCACTAACGGACAAAGCAAAGGGTATTCATAGACCCTGTAAAGAATCATAGCCTGACAGAGAAGCTGACGTGCCTAGCGAAGAATAGCAGGGCACAGGAGCACACAGGTCTCATCCTCTAGCTGCAGAATTACAACCTGCACACTCATCTCCACTCCCACCCTGCTCTGCCATGAGCTCATCTACAAGATGAAGTCACTGGAGGCTCCTTTCAGCTGTAACTTCTGTTCTTGCCACTGACATGTGACTCTAAGTCCTGGTTGCTTGCCTCACATGGGGTAGGTAGGTTTTTAATGATGTGGGTAAATTCCAGAAGAAGCTGAGATCTCAATTATATAGAAATTGTCAGGCTTCTCTCTCTCTCTCTCTCTCTCTCTCTCTCTCTCTCTCTCTCTCTTCGCTGACAAACACACACACACACACACACACACACACACACACACACACACCTCCTAACAAGCACATATGCAAACTCTAGGCAGAATCCATTTCAACAGTTTTTGATAATGTTTCTTAGATCAAGCACACATACACAAGCCCTGACTTGGTTGTTACTGTCAGGTTGGAGGTCAAAAATCTACCAAGGAGCAAATGATTTTGTTAGATTGAAGCTCTAGCGTCTAGCATGTGTTGTTTTTAAGTAAAAGTTCTGTGGACCTTTTACTATACCACTTTGCTATGAAAACACAGAACACCATGTGCACACACATTATTCTATACATAGCCTCCTAAACAACTAGAACCCTATCACACACTGCACTAGAGATCAGTCATTTTCTACTGTATAGAGAAGTATGCAGATATCTCTCACAAATTAATTTAAATATGGTTTGTCTTAAAATTGCAAGGGTTAAAATTCTTTGGAAACATAACATCTTTAATGCAACATTTCTGTCTATGTGTGGTTTCCCTTCCGAGAGAAATCAAAATTAGGTCAGGCATGCATTACAGCAGCCTGGGAGTTTGAGCAACTGACACTAACCCAACAGTATATTATGTTACATAATAGAGGACAGTATTCAGATAATATGATACCTAAATTATTAATACCAAATAAATCCTAGATTATTTGTTGTGTAATGCCCAATAGCTTACACAATAAAATGGTATTTTAACCTAATTTCTAGTTTGAGCCCTCAAATACATTTTTAAAGGTCTTACAAATTTGAGGGATTTAAAAAACCAGAGTTTGTAATTTGATGTTGACCGTTCATGCCAATTGCTAGCTTTGTATTCTAGCTATTATTCTTTTGGGTTTTCCCCCACAGCAATGCCATTACTTTAGTACATGTCTGTTGTACTGCTTGAAGATGAAGGTTTGCTAGCATGCAGATACGCTGCTTCCATCTTACAGGACAGTTTCTGATTTTGCTTTTTAGAGACCTCTGGTCACTGCTTACCTTTCCATTGCTTTTCCCATCCTTCCTACCATAACAGGGATTCAAAAGAACAGCAAAGAGTAGTACATTTGAGTGGATTCTTTGACAATACCATTAGCTTCCTAGTTTTAGAAAAGGCATTCAAAGAGGACTGTAGAGCCCACAGCTCTTTCTACACACACAGCCAGGGACAGGGACCGACCCTTTCAGTCGAACTAGTCTTTCCCCACGACTTCGTATTTCTAGACAGTTGCACACTCACGAGAAACCGGTCTGCTTACATAGGGAACACGAGCGTCTCTTCGTCATGCCACTTCCGTCAGTAGAGACGTTTTGAAACGCAAAACAATTCTTGCTGATTCCAACAAGATGAAATTGCAATTCTAAACAGGTTAACTCTTACAGGAACATCTTTAAAAATTATCACCAAGGACAGTCTATGAAAATGCCCATCTAGGTATGTCATTAATTAGCAACACTTGGAGATTTCACACAAAAATCTCCAAACTGGGGGAAATGATGAGTTCTCCTGACAATCCCCACCCATGTCTTCCTGACAGGATCTCACACAGCACAGCAGCCAGTGGGTGTTGCAGGAGACATGTGGCAGACTCTCGAAGGAGAAGATCCAGGCACTGACGAGGAGGCCAGTGTTTCAGAAACGTGGCTTATATATGCCCACAAAGTCTTCCTCCCAGGATTCTTCAGGAAAAACTCAAACATCTGAGGTAAATCAATTTATACACACAAAATACACATACAGATTCACAATATTTACATTTTAAATTCTTATTTTGTGAGATGGCTTGAGGAAAATTGGCAGAAAGGTTTCCTGGGGAATTAGGCATTTTCCCTGCTTTCCCAGACCATCACTCACCCGTTGGGCTTCCGCCCCACAAACGCAGACCAAGCTCAATCACAAACAAAGAGAAATGAAGGAACATGGCAATACACAACACACTGGAGACACGTGTTCAATACTTTCTTCAAACAACCAAAATGTCTGTTTTGGTTATTTTGATTTGGGTCCCATTCAAAATTTATCAAAATGTTACGAAGACCAGGCTTCAGGCACACACACACACTTGCACACCAGCTCTGTGTCTTCACTAGTCTTTTTGTCTTTTAATATGAATTTGAGTTTTAATTCTATTTGCACACACAGCATCTGTTTTAGCCTACCATCTACCGTATTGAGAGCTCACCACACCCACAGGTACAGTTTCATGTCTAAGTAGAATAGCCTAACTTGGGGAAATAATTTTGGAAAATCATAAATTACAGCCCATCGAATACATAATAATGAGGAAGCATGCACCCATCTTCACAGCCGTCACCATCTCCAAACAGTTCTCTTGGGATCTTGCTGAGACCTCACCCTCTGCTCTTGTCTGCAGGTGAATCAAGTGGCCAATCAGAGGCTAGCGCTTGCACCAAATGGTCAGTGTTACCCCCATCTCATCATGGGGATCCCATCACCAACACCTGCTCACCCCTTAAGTTGGTACCCACAAGAGGCATCCCTGTGACAGGCTTCAACCGCAAGATATCACAGTGAAGCGCTTGGAGATGCAAGACATGTTGTGTAGCACAATGCCCAGGAGGAAGACCAAGACACAGGCCACCAAGATGACAGTGCACACGCCAGACCACGTGGAACTCTTCACCACACCCCGCCTGTCAGGCTCCTCCTCCACGGCCTCTTGGGGAGCTCCACCCTGCAGGGGCTGCTGTTCTGCAGGGATGGTCACCACGGTGAGGGACTTCTGCTGGCTCCCTGGCAGCACACGGCAGCCCATGTCTCCTGGCAGGAGTGTGCGCTCCTTAGAGACGGGCAGGGGCAGCATGTAGCACCCATTGCTCGGAAGTTTGATGAAGACTGGGGTGTGCTCAGAAGTGTGGGGTATGGCGATGACAGCCAGGACTTCGGGGTCATCGGGCAGCTGTGATACAGAGAAACCTGGGGGCAACTTGGTGATGCCACGGCACCAGGGGCACCTTACGTCCTTCTGGCTGGTCCTCATCTGCTGGAGGCACACCGAGCAGCAAGTGTGCTTGCAATCCAGCAACTTGGGCCTTCGTCGTGGGCTGTAATAATTAAAACAGATCTGACATTCCAGCAGGGAATCCTGGGAGAGCGTCTCCATCGTGGACCAAGAGACAAAGGGCAGGGCCAAAGAAGGTCAAAGAGCTGTTTCTCAAAGGTCACTGCTCTGCTCCAGTCTTCTCAAGGAGAGCAGCAAGCTCACAGGCATCTAGCATTCATTCATGTGCTAATTTCTGAGGGAGAAAAATAATGGAAATGAAACTAATTAGAAGAAGTTGAAATGTGGTTAGTTAAAACATACTATTGTTCAAAAGTCTTGCCCCTGGGTCAAACTTAAAAAAATGTCTGTCTCATTGCTGGGACTGTAGGCTTCCTGCACTACCTGGTGAGAAATCAGTCGCTTGCTTTTATCTGTCTCCCTTTAAGAATTCACAGTCAGAGAGAGGCAACTTTATAGACCAGGTGCTTGGTGTAAGCATAGCCCACTTGTTTTATGACCATTCCTTTCTTAATTATATCTTCACATTTTGTTATTTTACATTGTCACATAATACTCCCACAAGTGTGTGGGACATAACGTGATGTTCTCAAACATGCTCACATTGTGTAATGGCCAAATCAGGGGAATTTGCATATCCTATCACCTCAATATTTACTGCTGATTTCTATGTTTTTGTTATTATCTGTGATATATGTGCATATATATCATATGTGATATATGTGCACATATATATGATATATATGTGCACATGAAAACCCAAGGCTTCTCTCCAAACTATTCGTTGAGGCAGGCTCTCTCAACTGAATACACAGTTTGCCCATCAGCCAGCCGAGCCAGCTTGTTTACCCAAGGGCTCCCTGTCTCTTTGCCCTGAGGAAGCCACCACACCTACCAGGCATTCACCTGAGTGCTAGGGAACCCAAACTCTGGTCCTCAGGCTTGCATGGCTAGTAAATTATCTCCCAGCATCATTTCCCTTTGCTAGCTTATGTGGAGTCACAAAGGAAAGGGTTTCGGTTGTTGTGACAGCTTCAGGCAGGCAGACAAATGTGCTCCTTTCTCAGAGGTGATTGAAACAGCCCCACAGGCAGAAGCACACAAACCCATCTCTTTATCTCTTCCTCTAAACACCTTTAGTGAGATCATTCTTATCAATTAGCTTTAAAAGAGACCAAAGAACAAGAGGATAAGCCAGCTGCAACAAAAGCAGAGCGGTGAGGGAGGGACCCGAGAGGACTACAGGCAAGGCCCAACTCCACAGAGAAATCTCCAGTTGGCTCTTTCAATTCCATGATTATTCAGGCTTGCCTGATTAAAAGCTTATACTTTGTGAGATTTTTGGCAGTGCAGGGAATGAACCCAGGACTTCACATGTGCTAAGAATGTACTCTACCGTGGAGTTATGCTGCCCAGCTTCTAAAAGAAAATACTCAACTCATTTATCACAAATGTTAGTGTATAGACTGCCCTGGTATCAAGGGGAGACATAGATACTTATTGAAATTGAAATAGGTTTGAGGCTCAGGTTTGCAACAAAGGCTCCCAGGTCTGTTTCCAGTCTAAGGCACCCATATGCTTTCTGCTTCTTTTTATGAGTCACGATTCTGAAAAAAAAAAACTGTTTGCCACGAACTTTTATATTTCTAATTTAATTTCCTTTGTGAAATTAAAAACAATCACCCTCTTTGATATATACATGGTTAAAATAAAAATTTTAAATGCTTAAAGAAGCAACACAGTTTGAATACCAACAGTATATTTTGTGCCAAAGAGATGGCTCAGAGGGTAAAAGTGCTTGCCAGCCTGGCACCCTCACTTCAGATTCCCACACCCGTGAGAAATCTCAGAAGCTGGAACTGGCAGTCACATCTGTAATAGCAGCTTTCCAATCTGTAGTGAGACAAGAAGCAGGGATGCAAGTGCCCAGCTTATTGGCCAGCTAGCACAGAGTACACAGCACAGTAGCAGAAACACAAGAGACCTTGCCTCAAACAAGGTGGGAGGAGGGCACCACAGATACGTAATACAAATTAAATTAATCACTGATAAAGTTAAATGCTCAAAAGAGAAACATATTTGTGTGTTAAAAGCACCTATGTTAATATTTTGTTGAAACTGAAATTAATAATACATCATTCAAAAAGACCGTTTCAGCCCCAACTGTATCTCCGATCACTAATCTGAGTGGTCTGTTGTGCACGAGGTAGATAAGTGTCTATTATGTGGCATATAAACAAATGTGTGTGTGCACATGTATTTATGTGTGCTCACATACAGTTAGAAGTCACAGGACAACCTCAAGTGTCAATAGTCACTGTCTGCTTTTGTTTTGAGACAGCATCTCTTTTGGCCCAGAACTTCATCAACAGTATAGACATAGCTGGCCAGCAAGCCCTCCTGTCAGCAAGCTCCCGGGGGCCTGCCCTTCACCTCACATTGTTCCCTTGCTGGGACTAGAAGAGCATTCCACTATGCCCGACTTTTTAGAATAGTCTTTGTAGCTAAGAATTAGGGTCTGCCTACAGAGAGCCCCAAATTAGAGCTGAGTTTTGACTACTTATGCTTTGTTTCACCGTGTCAGTAAGACTGGAGGAGTTAGGGATGTTAGTGGGAAATCTGAACTACAGAGAAGACTATGGCGTGCAGAGCAGAAGGCTGGACAGGCTGTTTCCTGGGAAGAGAACAGCATGAGCCAAGGAAACACTGCAGCCGTGGTCTAGTTATTCTTCCACCTCCCTCATCAGTTAGAGGGTTGGGTCTAATACTACAGAGACTTACAGGTGTCTTCTCAGAGAATTCTACAGTGTTTGCTCTTCCTTTATGTTTGGTCTGTGACAAAGACACCTTCAAAGGAAAGAAACAGTAGCTCAGCACTAGGATGCTTCCCAGCATGCCTTGGGCCCTCGATTCAATGCCTAGGATCATCAACAGATAAATGAGGAAATAGCACAGTTACATAGTGAAGCTCCCTGTTATTCCCAGTATGGCAAAGATGAGATAAGTAAGTCCTTCTCAGAAAGCCTGTTCTCTGAGTTCTCTTCCATAGGACAGGACAGCAGATCCCACAGGGAAGGAAGACAGCACCAGCTATAGACTGAGGGCTGTGGACAAGTACTGGGCATTTGGTTTTATAGTAGGCAATGGAAAAACACCAAATGTTTGAGTGTAAGATTTATCGATCTGGGTCAGGTTGAAAGGACCCATGAGCAGACTGTCATGTTAGACAGATAGGAGCTGTGGCCTGGACAACTGCCACGTTAGACAGAGAAGAGTCGTGGCCTGGACAACTGTCAGATTAGACAGAGAGGAGTCATGGCCTGAACAACTGCCACGTTAGTCAGAGAAGAGTCGTGGCCTCGACAACTGTCACATTAGACTGAGAGGAGTCATGGTCTGGACAGCTGTCATATTAGACAGAAGGACCATGGCCTGGACAACTGTCACATTAGACAGACTGGAGCTTTGGCCTGGACAAATGTCATGTTAGAGAAGAGCCGTGGCCTGGGCAACTGCCACGCTAGACAGAGAGAAACCATGGCCTGAACAACTGTCACATTAGATGGACTATCATTAGGTAGTTATAGGATGTTAGTTTGACAGAGGGGGGAAAGGAATTAACTTTAAAGCTAAAACTAAACTAAGATAAGGCGATTAGCTTCTGGAGCACCTGCAGTGTCCCTCCCTGTCCATACCACTACAGTCCTAATTGGTCAATCAGTTTTTACCGACAGGGCTTCTTTGTAGGAGATCTCACTCACATAGAGTAGAGCCAGGCAATTACTGCAATGAAAAGGTCACAAGAGTGAAGAAGAGTGAAGATGTCAAAACAAAGCCTTGTTAAGAACATGGTGTCACCAAGAGAAGTAGAGATGACATGCAGCGTGTTTGTTTAGGACATACTCCACTGCAGGTTCTAGCAAGGTATTTAAACAGTGCAGGGAAAGTCAATGCCAGACTGAAGGACAGAATGATAACCACAGGAATGTGAACCATGGGCTCAGGAAAGTTGTTATGTCAAAATTAAAAAGAGGAAAGTAGGTGCATTGCTGCCATGGAAGATCCAGAATGGAGAAATGAAAAGCCTGAAGAGGTGGCGTAGTCTCCCCTTTGCCCTATGCAAGGTTACTTACCCTTCCTGTGGTTCACCTCCTAAAGAGAAGCCACACCTAAATGATTATGATGCTAACTGTTGAATAACCTTTCTATAAATCTGTAAAACCCATAACATGGTGAGCTTCAAGTTACATCAGAGCAGGTCACTGTCCTCACTGTCTAATCTACTCGTTGACTGATACAAAGTGCATCAATTACTGTGAGGTGGACTTTGTAAAAGAGAAGTTTGCTTAGGGAACTACAGGAAGAAGCCCTAGGAGGTCAGGTTGATGGAAGCTCAAATGGAGGAGGAAGACATGTGCCCTTAACAAGGAAGGCCTTGGGGTCTTCTAGTCTTCTTGTGACTTGTCTTGCTCCTTTTTTCCTCTCTGTAAAAAACTCTTCCAGCACCCTTTGATGATACAGTATCTTCTCAAGATGCCCGACCCTGAACAAAACCGACTGCTTTCCTTCCCAGATCTTTGTTTACCGAGCTTGTGAGCAGCTAGACATGGATCCAGCGACACTTCTGCCAATGCTGTACCCAGTATAATTTATGTATTTTTCCTAAAGAAAGCAAAACAAAAACTCCCCAAGGTGTGCTGATGAATCACACTCCTACCTACTCTTAGTGTTAGCTTCACTAACAGAGATCAAACTGAAGCCTGACCCACTGATGTGAATGTGCACACAGGGAAGGCTTGAATACTTTGAGCTATAGTAGCAGAAAAAAATCACAGAAAAGTATTAAAATGATAGAATCCTGAAGCTTTATAAGAAATCTTTCCTTAACAACTATACCCAAGAAAATATCCTTGCTGTAAATGTAGCTGGAGACAAATGCTTTGTAGCACCAATATCAAAGTTGTCAGTCTACTGACAACCTGCTCTCCACTCTTTAGCTCATGCACTAATAGCAAGGGAACAGTTTGATGAGTGCAAAGCAAGGTAGACTTGGTCTCTCTCTCTCTCTCTCTCTCTCTCTCTCTCTCTCTCTCTCTCTCTCTCTCTCTCTCTTTCTCCTTCAGATAAAATCCCCTCTGTCTCTTATCACCTCTGACTTTGACACCAGGGAAGTCACTTAACTTTTCTTATCCTGTGACCTCATCAGTCAAGCAGAGTTGGTGGCATTCTGGTTGAAGGTCAAGTGAGTCCACCCCTCTGCTCAGAGCATAACAGCATGGAATTTGCTCAGGGAAAATGCCCAGAGGCACTTCCTGGTTATCAGAGAACTGCCATTTTGAACAGCATGCTATAGAAAATGCAAGCATTCTTCCTGGGTCTGCTCCAAGGCCTGCAGCACCAGCATTTTTCAATAAAGTCAACATGCAATTTGATTTATGAATTTATGCTCAGAAAAATGCTCACTTAATTTGTGTTAAGTTTCCTTAAAATTAGATTATACTACTCAATTTCCAACTCCGTCCAAATAAGTTCCACAGAGGCAGAGTGGGAACACAATTCTTATTTTTAATGCTACAGCCCTGAAAGCCTTTTTGACAGTGGCATGTCTAATTTATACCCTGCTTTGTTCTACACTCAGCCAACCTGTATGGCATTACAGCTTATTTTCTGGACTATAATTAGTGATGACGATGATGAGTTAGGCAGAAAGAGGATAATCCATGAGGTGGTGGCCTGAAGCTGAGGATGACACCCTCTTCCTCCTTTGTCATGAACAGAGAAGCAAACCAGCATCCAAGACAAGGAGCAGGAGCTCTGCCCACTCAGGCTGCAGGAGACGTTCAAAGGTCTTGTCAAGTGTGCTATACAAACACGCACACTGGCAATTGCCTTGGGAATCTGTGTTTGGCACTGCCTTCCTTGAGAGCAAGATTGGATACTCAAATAAAATACTCATTAAATTTTAAAAGGAACGAGTACTTTGGTAGAATGCACAAGAACAGGTATAGGCTAAAATATATTGGACCAATTTTTAAAAATGTCACAGGCAAGATGTTTCCAGAACATTACAGCTTACAAGACAGACTTCCTTTCAAGCCTGTCTTCATAAAACAGTGCCTGGTTACACACATAGTATTTTTTCTACACTATGCAGATTGACTAATATATTCATTGTGTATTAATTACTATAGCTTTAGGAAACTTTAGTATCAGGGATCTGGAACCATTTTATATTATTGGCAATAATATATTATATTATTTTGGGGACTATATGATCTTTATAAAATACAGGTGTGGTAACATATTTGAATAAGTTCAGTGAGAGGTGAAATTACAAAGGTCTGAAACAGGGAACTTTGACAATTCTAATAGCTTTGTAAAGGTCCAGGCACATGAACCTGCTCATAAGTAGGAAGTGATGAACTAAACAACCCAGGACGACTTACTCCATTCACAGACGTTCCCATCCATTCCTTGGCCACAGGGCTAATCATGAGGCCTCTGTGGAACCACAGCGTGATATGAGTTACATCCACCCAATCTATACTTAACACAATTGGTGTTCTGCACAAGAACCTAAATTTAATGGTAGCATTGAAAGAAATCTCAGAGATTAAACTCCACACTATGCTGTTTTTCTTTTTTACTACTGAAAAAGCTTATCTCTCTGAGGTAGACCAGCTACATGATGCTTGAGGGAGAGATTTGAAATGAGATTGGGTAAAATAATTATCATTGCATTTTATCCGGCCAGGCTGCTAACTTATACTGTATCATAGCCAATGCCCCAATTAGTGTACAGAATGGAAATGGCCCAGTAATGTCCTTGACTTCTAGTTTTCTTGCAGCAGGGAGAAATCCTTCCAGGACTAAGGACCCTTCGTGTATCAACAGTCTACTTGGTCCTACCACAGCCAATGCTTTAACGGAGCAAGGCACTGGGTCCTGGAAACTGACAAAGTCCAGTCAAAGATTCCACTGGCATAAGCTCCAATCTTTGTACCATTTCCCCCTTGCAGCATTCTGAGTTTCTATACGTGATGAAGCCCAGAGTCTAGCGAGTACAATGGTGGAAAATGGGGAGGAGTGCTGGTGATTTGCTGGTAACAGAGGCAGGTGTGGCGGAGTTCCAGTGGTTGAACAGGAAGAGAAAATGACAGGACAGCTGTGAGGCTTACTGCCCCCAGTGACCTTCCTCCAGCTGAGCTCCACCTCCTGAAGCTCACTCACCTCACTGTCACTGGCCTGGCCACAGCCTAGTCACCTGTATCCCTGTTTATGCCATGGAACCAAGAACATGCTGTGCCTAGGGGCCCTGAAATAGTACATGCTGAGCCTCTCACTGAGAAACCTAACCTATCAAGCAGTCATGGCTGCTAGAGGTGATTTGACTCAACCTGATTTGTATTCTGTAAAAGTCAACTTAGCAAAAGAAAAACGCATTGGATCTAGCCACAGTTTATTACAGCATACTACAAAGAATACTATAAACTAGAAACCTAGACACTAGAGCCAAATTCAGCATCACACAAGTTACGATAGTCAATGATTTTGACTACCTACCCAACAATTAATAGCATTTGGAACAAAAGATAAGGATTTTAGATATTTTTAAGAGACTCTACTCTTAAAAATGCCATGCTACCTTGGGAAAATCACCTCTGGACTAGAAGGTACCCTACCTTTTAGTAAAAGCACTGTATGGCATACGGCTGGGGTTCCAACTGCATGGCAGCCTTCCAGACTGCTTGTTCATTCCATGTCAAGAAGATTATGTCGGTGACCTTCAAAGAATGCATGTCTGTAAGATGGGAAGGGGCATCTTTATGATGGCCTACATTAGAAGTTGTTATGGGTGCCCCAGGAGCTCACAATTACAGTGCTCTTCCCTAGCTGGTGGCACTAGTTTGCTGGACTGTGGAGCCTTTAGGAGGCAGGCTTGGTTCTCAGGTCACTGGGGGCAGGCTTTTCCAAGCTTCTGTCTGCTTTCTTGTCTGCTTTGAGAAGCTGTTACAGAAGGGACAACACTATGAACTCCACCATGCGCATCCTGTAATCATGGCCTGAGATCTCGTGAATCTGGAGCCCAAACAAACATTCCTCCCTTAAGTTGCTTCTGTCAGGTACTGTGGCCGCAGCCAAGAATGCATCCAGCTAGGGTCCAGAAACTATGACAAACTTTTAATATTTCACCAGTGCCTGGATCAAGGAAGACATTCCTGTGACCTCAACTTTTAACCCAGGTAATTCAAACCATCCTTGAAAAGAAGAGGCTGCATAGCCATGGGGCTCCTGGGGGAGGCCAAGGTTACATGTGGCATTCACCCATCACCCTGCTGGGTCTTTATTTACCCATCACTCTACACTGTCTTTATTTGTTCTACATCCCAGTAACAGGCAAGGAAATGTTGCCGAGGGTGAAGAACAGCTATAAAAGGCTGCCAGGGGAGCCCAAGAGTCCCAGAGGGAAGGGTGATAGAAGATGCTGGCCCCAGAACGAATGAAAAACAATCAACAATCAAGTAACCGATGAGTCTGGCAAATGGGTAAAGTCAGTGAGTTGAGAACAAAGAAGCTCAGCCTTACCAAGGATTTGCACACCCCTGCAACAAAGCAGTCCGTACCAGGAAACAGATGTCCACTGAGAACCATGCCAAGCATCCTTACCAAGGATTTGCATACCCCCGTAACAAGGCAGTCCACACAAGGAAACAGATGCACTGAGAACAATGCCAAGCATCCTTCAAGGCACTGGGCACACTATGGCAAGTACATCCTGCCTGCTTGCAGCCTGTATGTGAATCCTGAAGGGAAGAGCCATGCTCCGAGAAGCACAGGACAGAGGACCGGCAGGCAGAGAACTGAAAAGAGAATTTTCTCAACTGTCATGTACATGTGGGTGACCATACAAGGGGCTAGCCAGGACCACTGAAGAACTCTCACTGCCCATCAGAAACAGGTAGAAGACTGGACCTTAAGGGGCCACTGTGAAGAGCCAGTCAAGATGGAGGGGAGGACACTGGGGTTTTCTGTATTTCTTAAGCATTATCCTGGGAAGCAAGGCAGGCTCTGGGCCCACAAACCACACAGATGCAAGACTTTAAGGCAATGTGAAGTCAGGGAGTGAAGATGCCCCAAGGCCAAGGCTGACTCACTGCTGAAGACTGGGGTGCAATGACTTGAGAGACAGGAATCATGCATGGGTTGGTGGGGCTCAGCCCCAAAGGCAAGCTCAAGCTCCCAGAAACCAAAGACCTCTCTAGGAGCGGACTTTGATAGTTCCTACTTTTCATGCGCAGGCCACCCAGGACTTTAAAAAGAACCCCAAATTACCATATAAATATAAATTCTTTGTGGTGCTGGGGTTCAAATCCAGGGCCTTTTGCATGCTAGGCTACCACTGAGCTGTGCATCTTCCTTCATCTGTACTTTGATTATGTGAATATCCCCCATCCTGACTTTGGTATATTGACATTGACAGGGGTCTCACTCTGTAGTGCAGGACGGCCTTGAGCTCTCTATTTTCCTGCCTCTGTCTCTGTACACTTGGGTTACAGCAAGTGTGCCGTCAGTCCCTGACGCTCCTAATTGTTTTTACCCAACCTTAAATTCCAGGGACAAAAAAATGAAAGCCTAACTAAGTCTTTCAGTGTTGTCTCAATACATCAGAGAAATAACGGCTTCGCCGTGTTGTCCTTGTTAGTAAGTTCTGATTCTCCATAGGTTCCAGCATCTGGAATGTGGTGCCAGCACAGTGTGCATTCAGCAAGATGTGAAGGCGGTCACGGATAAGGAGTAGAGAGTAAGCTCTGCAGTGACCAGCAGAGAACCTCCAGTCAAGTACAAGGTTCTTTCAAGCCAAGTTGCCTGGGGGTCAACATCAAAATGAAGCCTTCTTGAAGCATCCCTCATCTGACGAAACTGAGAAATCCTGCCATGAATTCCCATTTTAGGGCAGTTCATGCCCCAGGACAGAGGCAGAGGGTAAATAACTTATCAATCCCTCCGGCTGCGCCTCAGGACCCAGCCATCATTGCCACACTCATCTCTCAGCCACGCTTTTAGAAACCCCATTGTCCTTCCTAACCAAGATCCCTTAATTTTCTTTCCCATTGTTCCCTAGTGCCATTTCCCCTATTGAACTAGGTACCTAATATCTCACCCCAGCCAACCCTTCCAGTTACTCACTCATCGCTTAGCACAAGTTGGATGTCTAAACAAATATTTTTCTCTTGTAATCTTCTTTTTGCCAGTTTAATTCACAGGCCCCTAACATTGCTCTTAAGACAGGATAGGAAAAATTTCCCCCTTACCAATAGCTCTAATAAAACTGCACCTACAAAACAAGGGCGCCGAGGAGCTGAGTCCTGAGTGTCAGCAATCCCGGCCAGCCTAGCCCCCGTTCTATCTGGAGACACCTGTCCCCAGCCAGCTTATCAGGTGGTCTCTGTGGCAGTTACAGGATGCAAAGTATTTCCATAGCAGTTTTGCATTCTGTTTTGGAAGTAAGAAGGTTCAGGGATATACCATTACTGCCTTACAGGTACAACACTTCAAAATGTTGAAGGCAGGAAGTCTTGAGATTAGAGCAAAGAGCATTCACAATGGCTGTCACTGGTCTGACATATTGGTTAGGGATGGACACCAATGTGTAGAGAAGGAGGACCTGGATCCCATGATTACACTGTTGAGAAGTCTGCTGACAGGCCACCTCCAGTTGGACCTGGATCCCATGATTACACTGCTTAGAAGTCTGCTGACAGGCCACCTCCAGTTGGACCTGGATCCCATGATTACACTGCTGAGAAGTCTGCTGACAGGCCACCTCCAGTTGGACCTGGATCCCATGATTACACTGCTGAGAAGTCTGCTGACAGGCCACCTCCAGTTGGACCTGGATCCCATGATTACACTGCTGAGAAGTCTGCTGACAGGCCACCTCC